>JAEIFV010000857.1:0-132471 GCA_018904265.1 Lordiphosa collinella | reverse complement strand
TTTTTGTTAAACCTAAGCTGATTTAATGCACAATAAAGAACAAAATGTAAATGTAAAAAGAATTTTTGGGATGCAAGATTACCTAAATTTTAAGGTAATTATGGGCAAAAATTTTAGGTACTTTATTGCAAAAACATTAATAAGAATATTTCAACATTATGTAAACAGAGCAAGTGGCGCCAAAAAGTATGCAACATTTTTATAACGTTGCCATTTATTATCCGATCTTTACGAAACTTTCAGAGATTGTACATATTGGACACATGTACTACTCTGCAATATATGAGCATGATATGGCGTGGCGAAAATTTGAAATAAACTTGATTTGCGTAGGGACTACACTCAGAAAATTGTTTTCTTAGATTTAAGAAAATTTCCCAAAGGATTTGCCTCTTAAGGGGCACAACTAGTGTGATGGCCTAAAAAAAAAGGCGATTTTTGGGAATTTTTATTAAAAAAACCACTTTATCAATTATTTCAAAATTTTAAGAATATATTTATACATGTTTCAAGAATATACAGTGAAATTTTGAAGAAAAAAATTAAATATTTTTTTAAGTTATAGACGATCTCCAACGGCTCGAAAAAAAAGGTCCTTCACTGCTGCAGTGATTCCGGCCTTCTCCGTGGATGAAATTTAAAAAACAAAAATTCTCGTTAAACTAGATAATATTGTCTGTACAATGAACTACGATAAAAAAAAAAATCAAAAATTGACAATATGGCGGCGTTTTAAAAAAAAAAATTGAATTTTACCCAAAATTTTGGTCGTTTTTGGCCCGCCAAAAATTCGATTTTTGATCAAATCAAAACCGATAGTTCATCGTACGGAGAACTATATATATAGAACATTTTAAAAAAATTTGATAGTGATCGGATCATTGGTTTTTGAGTAATCACTGCAGCAAATTCTGGAAAATGCTGTTTCGAGAAAAACGCGTTTAAAGATAAAATGATCGTCTCTCTAGCTGCCGAGCGGCTGCTCTTTAAATTGCTATTAACTCAAAAACTATTTGAGATATCGATTTGAAATTTTAATATGTTATTTTTAAAGGTGTAATCTACCGAAATATGAAAAAAAAATCGATTTTTTTAAAATTTCACACCTAGTTGTGCCCTTAATTTAAGAAAATTTTCCTAAATTGGTGAAATTTTTAACCTGAATTTTAAAAAACACTAACCATTAAAATATAAAGCCCTAAAATTGAGAAAAAATTTCCTAAAATAAGAAAAATCGATGCACTCGTTTTTACCTAAATAGTGGGCAAAAAAAAAAAAGATGCACTCGCCTTTACCAAAAAATAAGAAAAAACGATGCACCCGTCTTTACTTAAAAACAAGAAAATAATTTGCTAAATTTTTAGAAACAATGCTTGCCGTAACGAGCTTCGCGTTTGACGAAAAAATGTATTTGAGACCTCAGTGCATTGTAAAAAATATCGGAAAATATAGAAAATTTAAAAAACAACAAAACTAAAATACAAAAGAAAAAAAAAGAGAAAATAAAAAAAAATTTTATGTCAATGCCTTGAATGGGATTCGAACCCACGAACTGGCGGCTGCCCGGCAAATGTCTTGCCATTCTACCACCGGTCTTGATTGCATTCTTTACTGTCATTTCGCCACCGCCTCGCGCGACGCTGTTGTATCGGTGAGCGTTAAGATGTCCGTCGTTCGTGTTTAGAGTGCCGAGGTCCTGAGTTCGAATCCCAGTAAGGGTAAGTAAAAAATACAATAAATAAAAAAAAATTGTATTTAAAAAATTATCACAGCAAAAGTAGGTGGGAGTGGGTGGGAATGTTATGGGCGCTGAGTGGGTGGGGGGGGCAGCAGCAACAACACACACCCACCCCCCACCCAGCCCAGCCCTTTTAAATTTGTCTTTTGTGTGAAACGGCTTTATTTGAAAAATTTTTTTCTAAATTTGATTAACACAAAACCCTTGTTTCAAGAAAAATAAAGTTGTATTTTTTGTAGAAAGCCTTTTCTAAAAGTAAAGATAGTTAACCCTAGGCGCAAAAATAAGGGCGATTTTCTCAATTTTAGGGCGATTTTGGCCCTTTTTAGAAAGAAATTTTTCTGGGTGTATAGGAGTCTACGTACAAGATAAGATGGCTCTAGCTCTTCTAGACTCCGAGATCTAGGTGTTCATACAGACAGACGGTGTAATGAACAATTTCTGCGAGCAAAATTACTTCCCTTAGTTTTGATCACTTCTCTATTTTTTTCTTTTTTCAATTATTAGGAAGGTAGAAGTTTTTATTTTCATTAAGCAAATTTAAGTTAACATTTAAGTATTTTTTACTATTTTATATTATTTTCTTAAATTTTTTTATTTTTTTATTACTTTACATTTTCTACATTATTTAAGTTATGTTTTAAAAATAAGGTTATTTTAAATTTAGCGGTTGGCATTGGTGAAGACGCAAACACTTTGCTTACGAAGAGACGTGTCGTAAGGAATAGGGGGCGTTATTGTCAATTTTGACAAATGTTACGTCTTTCGTAACAAAATATAGTCGCCATATTTCCTATACGAGGTTTCTTTTCAAATCCGGTTCGTAGCATGGTTCTTTTTCTTTCGAGCAGCCGACAAGGAGTGTTGAGTGTGATTTTCCATAAATTATAAAATTTGCCAAATTCACATGGTCATCCATTTTTTTCAATTTATCTGGGCTTATCTAAAGGCATCCAGAGAATTTGAATAGCTTAAACTATTAAGCAATTCAACCAATACCCATTGCTATTTAGCTTTGGAAATATTTCGAGTAAGTCAACTTTTAATTGGCAAAGATCATTCTCTAAATAAATTTCCCTTACACTCAGTCGGTTGCATCGAATTTTATTGGCTTTTGCTGAACAGCAACCCCCGCTGGAGAAAGAAAAGTTTTTGTGCACAATAAAAGGTAATTATTGAGAGCCCAAAAGCTGCGATCAGCTGGCTAACAAAACCTCGCCTTTCTTTCATCCAAAGGCAGCATTCAGAGAGCAAGCAGAGGGCTAAGCTCGATCACACAACGTCAGTGCAGCGAGGGCGAAGCTCGAGCCAGAAGCGAAAACCTTATCATTTCGAGTCGCCTCGCTGCAGGCCCACAGAGAGGAGAAGAAATTTTCCGTGGTTAAATCTCCGCCACAAGTGGCCATCCAACAAGGTCTCCCCTCTTAAGAGTCTCCCCTCACAAGCGTCCACAAGCTACCCAAAATTTCATGCCGGAAAATCTAATCTAAGCCTCAAGAAAGTGTTGTGTAAAGCATCGCAAGTGAAAAGTCCAATCGGAAAAGTCTTAAAGTGTGTTCACCCTTGCCAGAGGGAGATCCGTCTCTCGAAAGTTATCTCTCAGCCAAGAAGTGAAAATCCAACCCCCACTGGTGAAAAGCCAAACGAAAAGCCGAGAGAAAATGATCCAGTCAGATCTAAGGCAGTGTTAAGTTTTTTTAATTTTTGCAATAATT
This sequence comes from Lordiphosa collinella, assembly GCA_018904265.1. NCBI lineage: Eukaryota > Metazoa > Arthropoda > Insecta > Diptera > Drosophilidae > Lordiphosa > Lordiphosa collinella. The sequence goes on along the minus strand of JAEIFV010000857.1, from coordinate 129,018 downwards.
AATATGGCATGAATAAGTTTTTTTCTATAATTTTTTTTGTGTGCGAAGGAAGAAAAAGCAAAACCAAAAAGAACATGTGTGAGTGTATAGGTGTGTGCAAAATGCTTTAAACTTATTAAACACCTAGCAACAAGAACGAGAAACTAAAATGAAAAGGAGAAATACAAATTTTGTGCAGTGAAATGGTGATCCAAAAACAATAAATTAGAACCAACAGCAATATATTAAATTTTTTCCCAAAGCTAAAACAACACATCTACTAAAATCGACGAAGGCCTTCGGCGGAATCTGCAGATGGGGTGAGTGCTACCAGTATGTTGATTTTATTTACTTTTGAACCATACTTAAAATTTGTGTTAAACAGTGTAATATGCAAATGCTCTTATAAGAGTACCAAAAAGTCCCGTAAAAGCTTATGGTTGATCCATCTGATCTGGCCAAAGAATGAGAACGAGCAGAGACATAATCTCATGAAAGTTTCTAAGCAAGCTTCTCTTGTTAATGCTGTAATAATTTACTTTTGATTTCTCTTATTTTTTGTTTCAATGCAACTTAACTTTTAAACTCGCATGCGATTTTCGTATTCCTTTTCGATATTTGGATTAACGTAATGATGAAGGGCAAAGAGTATTTTTCTTAAATTCTTAGGAGCATTGAAATGTAATAAAAGCTGTACCACACATATATATATTTTCCTAATATATACAAACATTATTTTGAGTAAATTTCTTTTGGTTTTCTTTTGATTTCTTGGTATGCACATAGTCAGTAGGTCAGTTAGAACATATGGTTCATATAAATTATTAAAAATGCCTTGAAACAGGAACGAATTTATGTTGCTCTATTTTTATTAAATTAATATTATTATTGTTATTATTTAAGCCTTTTATTATTCTTTATCATGCCTTTATTATTTTCTTATCTTTATTTGATCTAATTTTGTTAATGTTAAGCACAGATATTTTGATTTGCAGTTTGTCAGAATTTATTATGAAAAATGAAAGGATGAAGTTTATTTGGAAATTATTTTGTAAATTTAATTATGGGAAAAGAAAGAATGAGTAATTTTGAGAAGAAGTCAATAAATTTTGAAATAATTATGGATCAGTAAATTAAAATTTTTCCTCTTTGGTAAGGATGGGGTAAATATCGGGTCGTAACCGATTATGGGATTTTCCATAATACTTTATTGGCCAACGGAAAATCATGGCAGGGAGGGTATAGAGGCAGAGCTACAATGTCATCTCAGTAGTTCCAAAATGGGTATTCTTTAAAATCATTCTTTTTCTACTTCTTTCTATTTATGCATTGCGTTTTAGGTTTTTAGTTATGCAAGCATGATTTAAAGGCCGTGGAGACTCTTTTTTTAAATATGTGTGTAGGTGTGCTGGTGAAGTGCGTCAAAAGAACCCCCCCAAGACTGTTTCTGCTAGTCGATCACCAGAGTCCCCAATCGACAAGCTCATCAACACAATCCAGCCTGCACTCGTCCTTCCTTCTTATGGGCAGTGATGTGTCTTCCATAAGGTGTGTCATCGTCACCGGACACATTTGGGACTAAGGGAGATCACTGTTTCTAAGAAAGATGGACCCACTTGCACTGAAGAACAAGTCATTCGAGGTGGTATCTTCATACATATGTGTGTGTGGCGAGGGTAGTTCTTAAGTTTGTTCGCTAACAGTTCGCTGTCAGTGAGCAAAGGAATGGAAGTTAACTTTAAGTGGCCATGCGTTTTTTGTACCAGTGAGATTTGTAGTGCTTGATGTTTATAAATATAAAAACAAATATTTTGTAATAAATATATGAAATATATATGTTGCTTCTTTTCTAATTTTTTACCTACCCTTCCATTAATTATAAAATATTTTTATAACGACTGGGTTTTGTTGATGATAAAAAAAATATATATATTTTAGGGGGGAGATGCTTCCTTCTGCCTGTTACATACATTTGCACGACTTTAGTATACCCTTTTACTCTACGAGTAACGGGTATAAATACCGTTCTTGCTTATCGTGTGGGACGTGAGTCTCACGCTCTCCAAATTTGCCTTTGACGAATTTACCAGATAGCCTTTGCATTTCACTTTTTGAAGTAAATTTTACATTTTGAATAGGTTTCTGCAATTGGTGTCGCTCCCTAATTTATATTGCTCAAAACATACCCAGCCCAACCATGGCCTAGGCCAACACATGTCTTTTTTGATTTCCCGCACAACGAGTATTCAATTTTCAGCCAGGCCAATGAGCTCAACTTCCGCAACTTTCCGTCGCACGCAGCAGCTTTGCTTTATTGAGTCTCCTCCCCTCGAAACGTTGGCCAAGATTTGTGCTTTGGTCGGGGACTACCTGCCTACGATTGCCTGCCTTCCGGCCTGGCCGCAAAAGTATGCTTTTGCTTATTAAAATGCGCACGTGTCGACATGCACTAACGCCAACTGGCACTTAGAGATACCCGTGCCCATGTCGTCGAGTAAAAAGTAAATATGCAGTACGGCTTTGGCATTACATTGCTCCTGCTCATACGCCAGGGGGCGAGCCGGGCTTGTGCCCTGCTTTTGCGTTTTATACGCACGCGAAAAATCAATTATTAAAATGGAAATATTCTTGTGTGCGACGCAAATTGGAATGCATATGGCCAACGACAACGCGAAGCGAACTAAAAATATTTGTTAGACCAACTGCCTGGCATAAAAAAGAAACTTTTGCAACATTTTTAATCAATCTGCTAGGGCGGAGGAGAGATGTAGACCAAATATGACGCAAACAGCTTTAAACCCGATGCAGCAGCAGTTGAGGATTCATAAAGCACACAACACTAAAAAAGGAAAACTCGTTTTTTGTAAGTGCGAGCAGCTAATTTAATTGCAAGTGCTAAAAGTTTTGTGGCACGCGTGGAATTTGCGAAAAGTTCTGCACGTTTATTTTGTTTGTTTTTGCGCAAGCAAGTTGAATTTATGGGAAATTATAATGTGAGTAAGCCCAGCACCAACGGCTGAGTTGGCTTCAGAAGTACGTACATGTCATTTGAGCCGCCCTCAGGCTAATTGAGCTTAACCCAAACACACTCGCATACATGCACAGCCTAGCATATCAAATACAAGTTTTAATTAATTGAATATTCCGATGAAAATTTCCTAGCTGATTTATAAACGTAATCAATATCCATACAAACATCCTTTATACCCAAGCGGCAAGGCATAAACACAAACCAAAAGTCCAATTTAACTTTCGTGCTTAAATTTGTATATTGAAATAAGTAAACGGATTGTCATTACATTGACACACAAAATGTTGCCAAGTGAGAGAAATAATTTTCTAGTTTGAAGGCTGAAATTTATAATTAAAAGTGCAATTAATTTTTATTTATGTTCCTCAATGTGCATCCTTTGTATCCAATGTCAGCAGGATGTTTATTGAAACAATATTTTAAATTGTTTAAAAAAACGTGCAAATTAAACAATGCATAATATTATTCGTTGGTTAATTGGGTCAACCCCTAAGCCAATAACGCGTGACAACTAAAAATCAGCACAAACTTTGCGAGAGCGCGCCCTTAGCCTTTCTCTTTGTTCTCCTGTCAACACGTTTTTATGCCCCCTGATAAAAATTTTGACAAGTAGTCGCCATCATGCCGTCCAAACAAGAACGTCTTCGTGATCGCGTTGTAAAATTCAACGAAATGCACGCTGACAAAGGTAAAGTGTTTACAGTAAACTATTTTACCCAAGAGGGCAAGTCCAAACGCAATATTTATAGTATTTTGCATCGAAAATTAATTAAAAGAGAAAATGGAAGTGGTCGGAAAGGAAACATTATGACCGGCCAAGCTGTCAGAAAGCTATCCCAACTTTTTAACAACTAAGACAACATAAATCAACGAGATGCAGCCAGAAAATTTAATTGCAGCCAACAACACATCAGTAAAGTGCTGAAAAGGAAAAATATTGTTGCCAGACGTAAGCAAAGAGCACCAAGATACACACCTGACCAAATACAGACTGTCAAATTTCAATGTCGGTGGATGTGCAACCCATATCGCCTTTTTGCCAATATCCCTTTTGTGAAAAAGGAATGCAACCCAACATACTTGCCGCAGTGTCGTCGTACAAACTGCCTGCGGAGACATTTTCCGGAACCTACTGCGAGTGGCTGATAACGGTCCTTTCGACCAAATCCATAGATTCAATTCTTTTGTATATGTAGTCATAAATAAACTGTAAGATTTTCACAAAGATCCGTTGAGAATTGTGGTTATGGCGGCATCTTAGAGAATGTGCAGATTTGTAGGTCTTTTTTGGAAGTTAGGAACTCTCCTGTGGTTATGGGGGCGTATGTAGTGAGGTAAAGTTGCTGACCGGCTTAACATGGTAAACCCAGCGCTATTCTGGCTTACTGCGTCTCAGGTCAACTCACACCTCCCCGTGGTACCCCTGGTAACAGAGGGATGCATTCGCAAAGCAGCTGGCTAACGTGAGCGGCGATCCTTCCCTGGGACAAATGGGGGGCGTTACTTCAGGCTTGGCACCCGATTCTCGTCTAATTCTGTAAAAATGGCTCGGATACGGACCACCATCGATGACGACCCAGGCAAACGTTTTAAGGACATCGATTTGAGGATATGCACCTGGAATGTTCGTACCCTCTACAGGGAGGGTGCTGATAAACAGTTAGGGAAAGTCCTTGGAAAATATTCATCAGACGTTACCGCACTCCAGGAAATGCGATGGACTGGACAAGGGAAAACGTTGAGGAAAACATCATCAACCAATTCCCCCATAGAGATCCACTATAGCGGCCACGCCACAAAGCACGAGTTTGGGTGCGGCTTTGCAGTCTGCAGAAGACTGCGTCGCTCTGTCATCAGCTTCACACCTGTTATCAAGCGACTAGCCGTACTCAGACTTAAGGCAAAATATTTTAGTATTAGCCTTATCTGTGCTCACGCCAAAATAGAAGACAAGGACGCCGCGACGAAAGACGAATTCAATGAGTGCCTGGAACGTATATAACAGCGATGCCCTGATCACGATATTAAGATCGTCCTAGGCGATTTTAACGCAAATATCGGGAGAGAAGCCGTTTTTGGTACGACAATCGGCCGATTTAGCCTGCACGATAAAACCTCCAGTAATGGAGAGAGGCTAAAAGATTTTGATTTGGGCAGGAATATGGTCGTTAGTAGCACAAGATTAAAACCCCGCGACAACCACATGGCGACCTGGAGGTCCCCTGATAATAAAACGGAAAACCAGATTGATCACGTTGTGCTAGACGTACGTTCTTTCCGAGGACTCGGAAAGCTGAACGTCGAGAAGCTGCAATCACAACAGACCTCCGAAGCCTACACAGCAAAACTCACCCATTTGCTCGAGGATATTTCACCTATCCCTTCAGGTGTAGGTGAACTCTGCAGTCGGGAGCAACGCGAGCTGTCAAGGAGCGAGATCGAAAGAAAAGGAGAGAGGAGAAGCGCCTTTTCAGAAGGAACAAGTAAGGGAGCTGTAGTCGAGTGCTCCGACTACAAAATACCCTGTTCCCTTGAACACATACACACACTCTCACACACTCGCTCTACCATACGCACGCGCTCACGAGGTAACTGAAAATGGAAAACCCTCTCCGACAAGCAAAATTGATTTGTATATAACTTCGGCAAAAGTATGTAACAGGAAGAAGGAAGCATTTGCGACCCTATAAAGTATATATATTCTTGATCAGCATCAACAGCTGAGTCGATTTAGCCCTGTCCGTTCATCCGGCCGTCCGTCTGTCCGACCGTCTGTGTATGTGTATGAAAACACAAGAAGTCAAGGGAACAGGGTATTTTGTAGTCGGGGCACTCGACTACTTGTTTTTTACCTGTTTTTTGGTCATTTTTTGTGAAGCGCGATTAAAGCTAAGAACTTTGAATTTTTTACCATATTTTAAGTTACTATTTAATTACATTTGGAAATTTTTTGAACTTAAAAATTTTGAAAATCTTTCGAGATAGAGCGCGACGAAGTAAGTCCTGTTAAAACAAGAAAGCAATGCTAACTTTGTCAGTGCCGAAGTGTAAAGACACTTGAAACTTTTGTGACCACTGACTTAATTTTGTGACTAATTGCTTTATAAGCTTTATGGTATTCTTAGTTTTTCAAGCTCGAACAGAACCATCAACATTGTTTGCATTCGGTCCAAACTTTCAACCTTCGAAAAACATTTGTATGTACATGAAGTTCGTAAATGGAATCAATTAGCTCACAATCTGAAAAATATCCAAAGCACACCACAATTTTGTGAGAAACTAAAGGCCCACCCAAACACAAATTAAATATAATAAAATAAAATAAATTTTGATTAATAAATAAATTTCTTGTCATTAGTTTTAAGAAAAACAAAACTGTATTTCTTAGCTTGTTAGATTGGTTATATGTATTTCACTATTTAAATAGCACCTGTGACTAATGCACTAGCTATAAGACATTCTTGTAGCATTAGGAAGAGCAAATAAACTAAACTAAACTATGTCATGTGTCATAAATAAAATGTTGTCCTCCGATTTTCGCGGTTCCGACATATGTGCAGTGTGCAGCTAAAAAATATCTCTGTGCAAACTTTCAGCTCGATAGCTTCCAAGCTGAGGGACTAGAATGCGTAAAAACAGACAGACGGACGGACAGACGGACGGCTTGTCATGCTGATCAAGAATATATATACTTTTTGTGGTCGAAGATGATTATAATATACTTTACAAGTGAATAAAAAGGTACTGCACTGGTCAAAACGATTCTGGCCGACTGGGTGATCCGATTTCAAAAAGGATAAAAACATTTTAGACTGTATGACTGTAGCTGTGAGATAAACTAGGGTATTTTGAAAATAATGAAAAAAAAATTTTTTTTGAGAGTATAATAAGTCTGTGCAAAAGTATGTAACAGCCAGAAGGAAGCATTTCCGACCCCATAAAGTGTATATATTCTTGATCAGCATCAACAGCCGAGTCGATATAGCCATGACCGTCTGTCTTTAACAGCCAGAAGGAAGCATATCCGACCCCATAAAGTGTATATATTCTTGATCAGCATCAACAGCCGAGTCGATATAGCTATGTCCGTCTGTCTGTCTATGAACGCACAGATCTCAGAGATGGTAAGAGATAGAGGTTTGACATGTATGGGACATTTGCTTCTTATACTTGCAGGCAGATCAAGTTTATTTTAAATTTTTGCCACACCTCCCTCCCGCCACCACAAATTGGAAAAATCGTTATATCTCCCACAGTTTTATAGATAGAAGGTTCGTTCCTTCTGGACATATTTAGAAATCAGGATTATTTATCGATCCGCCAAAGGAATGGTAAAGATCGGATGAACGGTTGTCGGGTTATAAAAAAAAAAAAAAAGTTATGGGCAGCACCGGTCGCAACGGTGATGGGCAGCACTTCACAGGTACAGAGTATGTTATAGTCGGGCTTGACCGACTTTCTTTCTTGTTTTTATCAAAATTTGTTCTTACCTGTGATTTTCTTACAGGTTTTAGTTTGAATGTGTACCATGAGATCCTTTTTACCACCCTTCTGATAATGTGGGGAAAACTTTTAAGTGCTAACTGTAATTTTGCTAATGGAAGTGGAACTAGAGCAGCGAGTCGGCTGCAAGAAAATGCTGAGCTCGTCGCTTTCTGTAAAATTTGTCGTTTGTTTCGATTAAAAAGTTTTGGTTTACGCCAAAAAATGCATTTTATTCTATAATTTGTTGGATTGTTAAAAAATTTGCGATTATGCTTCATGTACGACACTTTTCGCCTATTCTCTCATGTCATCTTTCATCCAAAATCATGAGTCATATAAATTTGCACTGTCAAAATTTGTCAATTTGTAGCATAATAAGACACTGATCCTTTTAATAATTTGACAAAACAAAAATTTTAAAAGTTGGCAATGCAAACAGTTATTAATCAGTTTAACTCAGGATGTGGGATGTTGGATGAAAGATGTGCTCAGTGTGAACAGCCTATTAGGCCAGTTTTTCAGAATGAATTAACCATGCCTTTTATTGATCCCGTTAACCGTTTTGCACGTGTCATTTGATTGTTTATTAACTTTGATTTCACCAAAATAATGAATTCACCAAAATTCTGAACAAATTCGACTTCCGGACAATTACAGCTGATGCTTTCACTAAAAACGAATTTTAGAAGATATGTCTTAAAAACGAAACGCCTTGTGGCAGATAAAAATATGAACTTTTGTACTAAAAATATCGGTGCTCTTACAGCACCACGGCTCCTGGAGAAGACGAAGTGGACAACAGAACAAGAAGGCTCCCCCTTACAAGGCGGTATTGTTTCTGTTGCTCATATTCAATGCAGCACAACGCCTCAGCTACTTTTCCAGTGCATGGAAAACAGGCAATATCGTGATGCTCCACAAACCCTGGAAGCCCCCAGATGAATTGGGTTCGTACAGACCTATAAGCCTCCTCCCAGCATTTGGCAAGCTGCTAAAAAGATGCTTATTGAGAAGGATTCTGGAGACCCCAGCAGTCAAAATGAGGATCCCTAAATTCCAGTTCGGCTTTTGACTGGGACACGGAACCACAGAACAGCTACACAGAGTGGTAAATTTTTCCTGGAAGGATTCCACGCCAAGGAGTACGTTGTGGCAGCGTACTTGGATATCCAACAGGCATTTGTCCGCGTCTGGCATGACGGCTTACTAGCCAAACTCAAGGAAACGCTCATTCCTAACTGACAGGACATTTAGAATTGTCCAGGATGGCCTCAAGGTAGCGTTTTGGGGCCAACCCTGTTCAGCCTGTTCACAGCAGATATGCCTACTGCTCTGGACATACCCATATAGATACCGCAGGACCTCCTGATAGCAACCTTTGCCGATGACACGGATGACACATCATGGCACGTAACAGATGCGTCTATTCGGCAACAGACGCGTTGCAAGAATACCTCAAGAGGTTTGAGAACTGGGCCTGTCGCACTCAAAAGAGACAGTTGCCCCGGAGTCTTTCTACATGGGGAGGTGCTTCCTTACAAAACGGCCCATAAGTATATGGGAGTGACCCCAGACAAGAGGCTAACCTTCAAGCAGCATGCCGCCGAAGTAGCAGGCAAGCTTCACAGCAAGGCGAAGAGAATGAGTTGGCTACCCAACGCCAATAATAGATTCTCACTTAGGAACAAGGTCCTTATTTACAAGGTCATCCTAGCACCAATATGGTATGGCGTCCAGGTGTATGGCATCGCCGCGAAGACACACCTGAACAAAATCAGGGTCTTTCAGGCCACTTAGACAAATCACTGGAGCGGAGTGGTTTATTCGCACTCGAGACATCGAAAATGGATGTGGCGTCCCAATGATTGGCGACACCATCAACAGCCAGGCTGCGCGGTACCTAGACAAGGTGGCCTCTCATTCCAACAACCAAAATTAAATAAAAATTTTTTCAGCTGAGCACTATTGCCCTTTATTCCTTATCCATCCGTTCTTTACTTCAATAAACAATTTTTTAATGCTTGCTTAGTTTTTGGAGACTCGACATGTATGGGACAAACTCAAAGGAAAAGGTGAATTTTGATTTTTTTGAAACGTACTTATTTATTCATCAATTTCCATTTTGTCCTCTTCAAAGTAATCGCCCTCGGATATAACACACTTGTGCCAACGCTTTTCCAACCCTCGAAGCACTTCTGAAATGCGCTTTTCAGTATGGCCATCAGCGCGTTATTCGATTTTGACTTGATCTCATTAATTGTGGCAAAACGCTTTCCTTTCATTGGTCTCTTCAGTTTTGGGAATAGGAAAAAGTCGGAGGGAACCAAATCTGGTGAATAAGGTGGTTGAGGCTTGATTACGGAGTTGTTTTTGACCAAAAAATCACGAACAGGCATTGATGTGTGAGCAGGTGCATTATCGTGATGCAGAATCCACGATTTGTTTTTCCAAAATTCCGAACGTTTGAGCCGTATTGCTTTACGCAAACGTTGCATAACTTCCTTGTTGTATTCCTTATTAACTGTACGACCTCTTGGCAGGAACTGAAGATGATCCACACCATTGTAATCAAAGAAAACAGTGAGCAAAACCTTCACATTTGATCGAACTTGGCGTACTTTATTCGGTCTTGGCTCATTTGACCATTCGATGTCATAACCATTTACCTCGGATCGTCGTTGACGTCATTCAACAATTCCTGAGCGATACTAATGCGACGTTGCTTTTGCTCAAAATTTAGTCAAAAATCGATGAGCACTCAAAAACGTGACTAACCTTTTCAGTTGCCAAAAACAATCTACTAATCGAAATTGGCTACTAATGCAAACATAGGTGTCCGAGTATAACCAAAACAAAATATCGATAATCGCATGTACACAGCCCGCGAAAATTCAAAATTCAACTTTTCCTTTGAACACACCTCGTACTTGCAGGCAGATCAAGTTTAAATTATTTAGTTTAAATTATTTATTAATCCGCCAAAGAATTGGTGAAGGTCGAATGAACAGTTGACGAGTTATGTGAAAAAGAGTGATAGCTGTTACAGCGCAGCAGCAGCGCTGCTTTCTACTGCTACTGCAGCAACAAAATACATCCTGTGCGTTGACTTTCATTGGTACAGAGTATTGTATAGGCGGGGTTGACCGAACTTCATTCTTGTTTAATTTGGCTTATGGAAAAACTGACGCTGACTGACAGAGTCGTGTGCGGACGGCGTTAGTAATTCAAGAAAGCCTTACTAAAATAAGTTTGAACATAACCTAATTTAATGCAAAATTTATTTATCTTTTCAGACCATTAATCAAAAAATCGCCCACTTAAAATAAAAAACTCATTTATCTAAAACAGTTTTTTAACAATTAAGTTTAAATTTGTTAAGTTACCATTAATAAATTAGGCACAAGCCGGTAATTTTAAACGTGCTTATCTAAAACCAAATGCTCACAATAAATCAAAGCCATCGAAAAACAAAATTGCCATTGAAATTTTAAATATCATAATCATACAATAAACAAAGTCCGAAGTTCTAGTTTAATCTTAATATTATATTTTCAAAAATTCAAGTTCTTATGCTTCAATTCAAAATCGTGCATGAGTTAATTAAAAATGGGTATAAAAGTTTTTTATTTTTAAAATTTTTCCTAACCCGCCTCGTTTCTAACAGGTTTAACAACTCAGCCTGAGGACGCATATGCTGCACAACTGGACTTCCAGAAAGTTCATCAACTGCAATCCCCTAACAATTGACTTAACTTGAAGCAACACGCTCAACCAAATGATGCATGTGGCTCCAGGCAATTCCGAGGCTCCAGCTGGTCAGGCCAGCCGCTTCATAACCCGCTCCAAAAGCCCACAAATTATGTGGTAACTTTGACTGAACTTGACTCGATGCAGGAGAGAAAATTCAACTTTTTTGGGCTTAACTCTCTGCATATGTTGCCGCAAGCATTGAACTTTTGCAATTACAAGCATTACCTACCAAAGCGGAAACGGAAGGAATGAACTCGAAGCTCTACCACTCCTGATGAAAATGGCTACTTTTCTGGCGCAAATCTGCAAGTGTGTCTCTCTAACTGGGCGAAGTAGGTCAACTGCACTCAATGGCAACAGACATGTGCTCAGGTCGACGACTAAATGACTGCCTGACTGCGCTTTCTGGTATTTTCCTTCATATTTTAGCATTTCCACAACGCGCCATTCTTGATCAAGTGCATTTCAGCTAGAAACCTAACGAAGTAGAAACTTTAGCAGCCGACGGGCTTTCTCCACTTTTTTGGCTGTCAAAATGTGTGCCCTCGTGCTATTGTGTTCACTAAAATAAAGTCCAGGAGAAAGTGCAGCCAAATGGCAAGGAATATTGACTATAAAATATGATGATATGAGGTTTTAGAGTAGATTTGATTGATTATTTTGATTTTGCCTTAAGTACTTCTTCCGACTGATGCTCTAGCTTTTTCTTGAAGAGTACAGAAACGTCTGCGCTTTTCCGAGCCAAGGTGTACAATCTCTTTGCATTATGAAATTATTTGGTTTGCCATGGCAAAAGGCAAAGCTCACACGTGGGTGGTTCTCAACTGGTTCATTGAGCACATAAACTCGAATCGCAACTCTACTGCCCGTTAATTAACTCGCTGACAGGCAACATACGTGTATCCCCGATTTTGTCTCCTTGTAATCGAGAACTCATAACACAAATCCTCTTCCTAATTAATAAAAACAATTAGTAAATTAAGTTTCATTTCCGCTCAACGCAATGTCAACAGAAAAACAAGACAGAAAAATAAACATAAACATAAAAACGCGAACGTTGGCAATAAGTGCGGATATACGTGTATCTATGGCCGAAATATTTATGCTAATTGAGCATGTTTACTAGTGCGTGTGGCTTAACTTGGCAGTAGGTACATAAATTCTATTCCAGCATTTAGCTGACATCTTCAATTTCGTTTATGTGTGTCTGCCAATGCCAATGGCTTGCCTAAGACCAGACTCTGAGTCAGACAGCTCTTATTTCTTGTGACAACAAGAACAAATATTTCATATGTGTTTGAAAGCCGAAAAGCGGCAGCTCAAAACAAAAGCATTGCAAAATATTTATCTAGGCAAACGAAGGAAGAACGAGCTTCAATATCTTTACCTTCGCGTTCAAACCGAAATCTTATTTGCATGTCAATTGCGCCTGTTTATCTCGTGTTATTATTTCTGACATCCTGCCATAACACACGCGTAGGAGATCGGGCAGATAGAGAGACAGCCAGACAGATGGACTGATTTGATGGCTCAGATATTGTAATAGCAATGCTTAAGTCAAGTCATGTTGTGTATTCACTAATCATAATTTGCATACCAAAATGTACATTTGAAATAGATCGTTGATTAGACACAAGTGAGGGCCGCACATAACAAATGAGCTGTTGGATAGGCACAAACATATAGTTTCCCAGATTTGAAAGTGGGCCCTAAACTTTTTTTTTACTTTTTAGAGAAAACTGAATATGGGCTTAACGACCTGTTTTGATTTTAGTCAAAGTAAATGTTAGCAGTCTCAAGGTCGAAGTTTGATTATAGTTCAATAATCAACCAGAAAATTCAACAGAGAATACATATGAACATTACTGTGCTTTTTTAAGGGCAAAATTTAAATTTAGTAAAGGCACCACCTAGAAGGTTCATATTGTACTATAGATAATAAAATTTAAAAAAAAAATTGGTATCAATGGGCGCGACGAGGCCATAAGGTTTGTTCTAAGAATTACGTATTTGCCCCGAATTCTACATGGAATTTCCAACAATGGGATCTGTACCACATGAGTCAAGTTGTCAATTTTTGAAAATCTTGCAAGGTATTTCGATTTTGATAAAAAAAATTCCCCAATACAGTGTTGAGATGCCGACTTTTGTGTTAAGAATGAGAGTACGAGATACTGGGTTCAATTGCAAGGCAAGGAACGTAAAGTTAAATTTTTTTTTATTTTTCAATTTTTTTAAAATTTATTTAGCAAGTAAAAAATGATCTTAAAACATACCCAAGACAATCAAAAAGTTCGACCAAAATGTTCACAGCCTGAGAACCACTGTTTATGATTAAAGAAAAAAGCGGGACTACACTTGGGTTTGGGGAAACGGATATCGAAAGGTCTCTTCAACACAATACATGAGTTGCTTTGACTAGCGCCATATGTTTGTCCTCCACAAAGTTCTCCAAATAATTTTTGTCTTAGTTTTTGGCCGTCTTTGAATCCATTTCTGAAATTCGAAGGTACCTTTGAGTGTAATGAAACATGTCTCAAATCAAAGTCTTAAGGGGGTAGTACATGTTGGGTCGGAAAAAAATCGACTTTTTTTTTGCTTTTTTCTTAGCTCAGATAATCAAATATATTTTCTCAAAAGAATTTTCGAAAACTCGAATTAGTTTAGGAGATATAGCTCTTTTAGTGACTCAAGGTGACCCAAATGTCCGAGCAACTGCAAACTTTAAACGCGCTTTTCTCGAAACCACTTTTTTTTTAAAATGGCGGCCGCGATTCAGCCAAAACTACTCGACCGATTTTGTTTAATGAGGAGTCAAACTACGCAGAATTGTCGTCATTCTGGCCTGAACCTCCAACTTTTAAATACAAAAATTTTTAGTATTTTTTTTTACACTAGACTTCAAAAAAATAATACCAGAAAAAATGTTTCATTTTCTAAGTGCCACCATTTTGTCAAAAATTAGTTTTTTTCCAAATCTGAGGCCCAGGCCAGTTTTACATCGATACTAAACCAGAATCTTTTTTTCTCTTTGATAGCGGATAACCCCGAATCACCCCCTGGGCGCCCTTTTTTTCATACCACTTTTCCGCAGACCAGAAACTTTTTTAGCCTACGTCACAATTCTAAAACAAAAAAATTTTGTATGTTTATTTATTCATAAACTTTCAAATAAAACAAGTAAGGGAGCTGCAGTCGAGTGCCCCGACTACAAAATACCCAGTTCCCTTGATTTCTTGTGTTTTCCATTACATTCACACACACTCCCACATACACACACTCCAACATACACACAAACGCTTGCAAGACCCCCCCTCTCTCCCATAAGCAAAATTGATTCGTATATAACTTCGGTGTTTATTGTCCGATCTTGGTGATCTTTTCAGAATAAATAGATATTGGGCCTTGATATATGCAAAGTTTGGAAGGTCTATCTTAAAAATTGTGGCTCTGACAGTTTTTTGCGCTTAAAGGGGGGAGGGGGAGGAAAATTCCAAATATGAAACAAACTTGTTTTGAATCGGGTATACACCTATCTACATGCAAAAATTTGTGGCTCTATCTCTTATAGTCTCTGAGATCGACGCGTTCACAGACGGACGGACAGACGGACAGGGCTAAGTCGACTCGGCTGTTGATGCTGATCAAGAATATATATACTTTACAGGGTCGAAAATGCTTCCTTCTACCTGTTACATACTTTTGCACAACTTTATGATCCCCCTTTTCCCATTTTCAATGGGAACAGGGTATAAAAAGGTATCGAAGCTATTGAACATCGCTGGGAAAAGTGTATCGACCTAAAGGGATCCTATGTTGAATAAAAAAAAAAAAATTATAAATTTTCGTGTTTTAGTAGTTAGGTCGGTTATTTCTGAGACCGCCCTCGTATAGCACGAAATGTCAACTAGCTTCAAGGGGGTATTGCTGCTTGGTTTTATTATTATTTGAAAACGGAAATAGTCATTTAAATTCTGTTTTTTTATTGTATTAAGAACATATGGAATTAATAAAATCTTTTTCCTTTGTACGAGGGCTGTTCAAAAAGATGTCGGCCTTCAAAGTTGGACGTCGAAAAAAAAGGTATGCTGATGGCGGCACGGATAACTCCACTTCGGATCATCTGAAATGGAAAAAGTAAACGTCGTTAGAATCAGTACAGCTGTTATTCGGGCCTTTACCTCAATCATAATTTTTCGATTTCTTTTTTACAAAATGGCGACCATTGAAATATGACAAATCGATTTTGGGCATATATTTTTGTAGTTTAGTTAAAAAAAAAAAAAAAAAAAAAAGCCGGTCAAGCCCGACTATAACATACTTTATACCTGTGAAGTGCTGCCCATCACCGGTGCGCCCGGTGCTGCCCATAATTGTTTCTTTTCCTTATAATTCGACAACCGCTCATCCGATCTTTACCATTTCTTTATCGATAAATTGTCCTTATTACTAAATATGTCCAGAAGGCACGAACCTTCTATCTATAAAACTGTGGGAGATATGACGTTTTTTCCAATTTGCGGGGGCAGGAGGCGGCGTGACAAAAATTTAAAATAAACTTTATTTTTTTTAAGCTTATTTTGTATTTATTGAATCTTCTCTTAATGAGACTAACAATAATTTTTCAGATCTTTATCTAGAAACTATTTTATAAACCATCCCCTGTTGGAGATAGTTTGTGTTCTGCGGCCCTTCAAGTCAGTCGCTGGGTTGGTAGGTCATTTCTCCTGAGACAAGAATGCGTTGCTAGCATGGAAAGAGATTTTGCAAGTTGATTTGGGTGGGTAAGAAGCTTCTCAGAATATTTTTGTTTAAGTTGCTCTAAATAAACTTGATCTGCCTGCAAGTATAAGGAGCATATGTCGCATACATGTCAAACCTCTATCTCTTACCATCTCTGAGATCTGTTTGTTCATACGGACAGACGCAGAGTGGTCGAATCTGGCAGTCAATAAATGCAAATTTAAAAATACAAATTTCGTAGATGTTGTGTATTTTCTTAAAAGTTAACATCCCGCCAATATTTATTCAGATTTTTATATATTTTTTATTCAATAGTCTCGATGTCGTGAGCGTGCAAAACGCACGATGCTTTTCAGCCAATAACTAAAAGCATTTTCGCGACTTTCTAATGTGTTTTATTTTAGGCAGAGAAAGTTAAAGTTTTGCGATTTAGTAAGTCACTAGTCTGTAATTTAACCATAGTTGGTATGCATTAAATTAAAAAAAATTTGAGTGTGTTCCTGTTCTTATATTTATTAGTGGTAGATCGATGTCTAACTTAACATTTCTTTTAGTGTATAGTTACTTACACACCCGCGACTTTCGTGGAGTAGAACTTTTGATGTGTTTGTATGTGTTTGTGAAAATTGTCCATTGTGAATCGTCCAGTGTCAAAATGAACTGCTCCCTTCTGCGCCTTATTAGTTTATTACATTTTATAGATAAAATGTCAGTGTTGTTTTTTCCCAAAATAATTGACAAAAACAATCTCAGCGATGAGGAATGTCAACAGATATATACAAAATCTTACAATTTTGCATCCCAGGTTGCAAAAAAGCAGCTGAAAATGTATCCAATTTTACCCTATAGGAAGCTTTAGCTCTTTTTGTTGACAGAGACTTTACAAAAAGTTCATACCAGTTGATTCCAAATTCTGTGAAAGAGAATGGTTCAAAAATGTTTCCCTGTTATGAAGTGTTGCTAAAGGCTAAAATAGCGTGTTATCCTCAAGGCATCCAAATTTCATCAACTTCAGCGGAAGTCAATTTTCTGTTACTGGTTGACAACACTGTTGCCCGGTTAATTAAACGACATGAAGTAGCATTTAAACATATGGAAATATCATGCTTCGATGGCAACAGTGGTCATTCAACTTTCCGTCCGAGGTTTATTGATCCTGAAATTGGAATGGTTAACGAAAATATATTTTCAATTTGCATTGTTCTACTGCATATAAATAAGGCAGTAATTTTGAAAAATCAGCCCCCTTCATCCACTCGATTTTGCAGGCGAATAAAGATAATTTTCGAAAAGGAAACTGCAGACTTAGTCCGTCCAAAAGTTGCAAATATAAATCAGCAAATAAAAAACATTCTTCCCACAATATGTAATGTCTTTCGAGTAAATCATGAATTTCATTTAACAATGATTGGAGGAAAGTACTCAGCTCGATTGGAGAATCTTAGTCGCAGGTTTGCGGAATTCGTAATCCCTCGTCTTCAACGTTTAACAATTTAAAACAAATTTTCGTCAATTTTCCTAAGGAACATTGGTTTGAATATAAGCCATCTACTCTTCATGCATGGATCCGATGTTTTGAATGAATCATTTATATAACATAGCGAATTCCAATAAAAAAGTGGATAACGCAATTGTTGCACAAAACGAATGGGTCTTTTGGTCGATATTCCCAAGGCAGTTTCGGGAAACACCAATAATGGGAACACAGCAAGGAAACTGCTTCATCAACCAACCTTGATGGTGTGAATATTGACCCGATCAAATAAAGACTTAACGTTATTTTACGCACAATGGCATGTGGTTATATACTAAGTGTTGAGGAATTTCGCCAACACGCTATTTGTACAAGAATACCCATAGCTTTACCTGCCTTTGTTTATTCATTAAATCCTAATACATGGGACAGATATTATAAAAAATGTCTCACTTCCAAAAGGCATGATGTCCGAGGAAGCGCTCGAAGCGCGAATCAAAGACATGCACAATTACGAACTATGGATAAAGAGTTCATAGAACTACTAGAGAATTTCGCTGATTTAAGCAATTCAGAAGCTTTATAAGTTGTTTTTGTACTCTGTTTTTCTTTAAATTAACTGAAATGATATATGAAAAAAGTTCTGTAATTTTTTTAAATTTAAAAAAAAAAAACATTTTTTATGTTTTATTAAAATAAAAAATTAAATTTGCGATTTAAAAATTTTTTCGTTTATATACAAAATTATAAAAATTATTTTAAAAATGTTACTTGTTTATTTTGCAAGTTATTAGTTATTGCCTGCCACATGGGCAAATCCGACCACTGTGAGACGGACGGATTGCTAGATCCCTGGGTCATTTAAAGGGCTATATCCTTTAATGTATTTCGAATTTCAAAAAATCTTTGACGATCGGTCGAAAAACTAGTATTAGTGAGAAAAACAGTTTTGTTTTAAATGTAAGAGCCTCCAAACTTCGTATTTCTCAGTTTGCTATACTTCCCATGATTCCACTTAGTTTGGTCGAAATCGGACATTTTTATAGTATAGCTGTTATAGAAAATTATAGTCCGAAAAGTAGTCTTAGTTAAAAAATGCTTGTTTGCCGGCTCAAGGTCAAGTGTGTTTCATGTGCTGCAAATTAATAACAACACAATATTTTTGATGTCTCCAATATATTTCGATTTGCCATCGGCATTCGTCATCAGGGCTGTATATAACAATAACACAAGAAACAAAACGCAAAATTTTAAACTTGACAATTAAAAACAAAGTGGTCACAAAATAATTACATACAGAGAGCAACAGCGTCCAATCAGTCAGCTGCGGAGTTCGAAACTAAACTATTTTTCTTATTGCTATCGAGAAGGTGTCTGTAAATATGTGCACAATTTTCTGTGTCCGTTTTGTAGTTCAGTCTTATGTGCGTAGGTGTGTCAATGATGTGCAGCATCTCCAAAAAGAACCGTTTTTGGTATTGTTGTTCTTGTTGTTTGTTTCTTGTTCTTGTTGCTATACTCACTCTAAGACTCCAAACGAAAAACAACGCGTTTGTGGACAAACTTTTCAACCTAGGAATTATAGGCAAGAAGGAAAAATACGTACTATCAACAAGCACAGCTTTACCACCTAGGATTTACGGTCTTCCAAAAATACATAAAGAAAACATCCCTCTACGTCCGATTTGTTTTATGACAAACTCACCGTCTTACCATCTGTGCAAATTTATGACGAACATATTGAAGAACTTAACGAAGGATTCCATATACAATGTCCGAAACACAATAGACTTTAAAGAACGTATTAATAACAGCCACATATTTGACGACGAAAGGATGGTATCATTTGACGTAGTGTCCCTTTTTCCCAGCATCCCAACGGACTTGGCACTAGAAGTGATCCAGAAGAGATGGAATGAGATTCCAGACGAGAAACACCAGACTTCTCACCAATTATGTGGATGACTTATTTGCAATAGTTAAGGACGAAGACATAGAGAATACACTTGGACAGCTAAACAGTTACCATAAAGACATAAAATTTACGTTTGAGTCGGAGGTGGACCAAAAACTACCGTTTCTGGATTCAATAATACATAGAAAGGACAACACATTAAGACTGGATTGGTATCAAAAACCAATGGCCTCCTGTAGAATTATAAATTACTTCTCAAAACACCCTAAAAACATTATAATTAATACTGCACGTAATTTTGTCAGAAAACTTTTGGAAGTAAGCGATCCTGTTTCACAAAAAATAACAGAAAAGGAATAATTGAAATTCTCAAGTCCAACAATTTTCCCACACATACAATTTATGGATTTTTAAAAAGCAGAGCACACCGAAATTGCGCACCGAAGGAAAAAACTCCCAAAATTTATAAATCTGTGACTTATATACCAAAGTTCTCCGATCGACTAATACATTCAGACTGCTACAACAAAGATATTCTTCATAGCCCATAAACCAATACATACCAATAAAAGATTTTTTAGTAATACGAAGAGCAAGATACCAACGCTGGACAAAAGCAATTTAATATATAAAATCCCATGTGCTGGAGACGGAACTAATATATGCGACAAGGTATATATTGGTAAGACTAAATCAAAATTAAAAACAAGACTATCAGGACATAAGTGTGATATAAAACGACGTGATGAGAAACCAATACAAAAAATAGGGGAAAGTTAACTTCGGCTCGGCAGAAGTTTTGTATACCCTTGCAGCTTCCATTGAAAACAAAAAAGTTTTTCTAAGACTACTTCTTGGACATTACTTTTCTAGGGGATCTATACTATAAAGATGTCTGATTTCGATTAAACTTGGTGAAATCATGGAAAAGCATAATACACTGTTAATTGCGAAATTTGGAGGCGATCCCATTTAAAACAAAAAGTTTTTCTCACTAGAACTTCTTTTTCGACCGATCATTCATACTGCAGCTATATGCTATAGTCATCCGATTTTTATAAAACTTTGTAGAAATGTGTCCAAAGTATATAAAATAAGTGAATTCCAATAAAAACGACGTTTTCATTAATAACAAAAAAAGTTTTCCTCACACGAACTAGTTTTTTCGGACGATCGTTCCTATGGGAGCTATATGCTATAGACATCCGATTTCGACCAATCTTTGTAGAATTGTGTAAAAGTATATAAAATAAGTGTATGCCAACGATAAGGACGTTTTCATTAAAAACAAAAAAAGTTTTTCTCACTAGAACTAGTTTTTCGACCGATCGTTCCTATGGGAGCTATATGCTATAGTCATCCGATTTCGACCAATCTTTGTAGAATTGTGTAAAAGTATATAGATTAAGTGTATGCCAATGATAAGGACGTTTCCACTAAAAACAAAAAAGTTTTTCTCACCAGAACTAGTTTTTCGACCGATCGTTCCTATGGGAGCTATATGCTATAGTCATCCGATTTCGACCAATCTTTGTAGAATTGTGTAAAAATATATAGATTAAGTGTATGCCAATGATAAGGACGTTTCCACTAAAAACAAAAAAGTTTTTCTCACTAGAACTAGTTTTTCGACCGATCGTTCCTATGGGAGCTATATGCTATAGTCATCCGATTTCGACCAATCTTTGTAGAATTGTGTAAAAGTATATAAAATAAGTGTATGTCAATGATAAGGACGTTTTCATTAAAAACAAAAAAGTTTTTCTCACTAGAACTAGTTTTTCGACCGATCGTTCCTATGGGAGCTATATGCTATAGTCATCCGATTTCGACCAATCTTTGTAGAATTGTGTAAAAGTATATAGATTAAGTGTATGCCAATGATAAGGACGTTTCCACTAAAAACAAAAAAGTTTTTCTCACTAGAACTAGTTTTTCGACCGATCGTTCCTATGGCAGCTATATGCTATAGTCATCCGATTTCGACCAAACTTAGTGAAATCATGGGAAGGGATAGTAAACTAAGAAATACGTACTTTGGAGGCGTTTCCATTAAAAACAAAAAAAGTTTTTCTCTTTAAGACTAGTTTTTCAACCGATCGTTCCTATGGCAGCTATATGCTATAGTCATCCGATCCGGCCGGTTCCGACAAATGTGCAGCGTATTTGTACCAAAAGACTTTGTGCAAAGTTTGGTGAGGATAGCTTTAAAACTGACGGAGGAGATAGCATAGAAACAGACGGACAGACGGACAGACGGACAAGGCTAAATCAACTCAGCTCGTCGTGCTGATCAAGAATATATATACTTTATGTGGTCGGAGATGCTTCCTTCTATGCGTTACAAACATCCGGACAATTTTATAATACCCTCTGCAAGGGTATAAAAACAGCACTTGCGGCCCATTGTGCAGAGAGCAGACACTCACCAGACTTCTCAGCGGTGAGCATATTACAACAAGAACAACAATACCAAAAACGGTTCTTTTTGGAGATGCTGCACATCATTGACACACCTACGCACATAAGACTGAACTACAAAACGGACACAGAAAATTGTGCACATATTTACAGACACCTTCTCGATAGCAATAAGAAAAATAGTTTAGTTTCGAACTCCGCAGCTGACTGATTGGACGCTGTTGCTCTCTGTATGTAATTATTTTGTGATCACTTTGTTTTTAATTGTCAAGTTTAAAATTTTGCGTTTTGTTTCTTGTGTTATTGTTATATACAGCCCTGATGACGAATGCCGATGGCAAATCGAAATATATTGGAGACATCAAAAATATTGTGTTGTTATTAATTTGCAGCACATGAAACACACTTGACCTTGAGCCGGCAAACAAGCATTTCTTAAATAATTAAGAACAGGTCACCAACCCCAACAACTGTAGTCTAAGTTAGAAAAACTTTTTTGGGATATGCAGCAAATACAGAGGACTTACATAAAACAAATACTTGTTCCCTCTTAAACGTTTTTCTCAGTTGTATTCAGGCTGCTTCGGAAGATGAAGGGATAAATAATAAAATTGAAATAGCTTATCGTAAAATTTATAATTTTAGTCCCAAAGCAATGGACAAAAATATTATGGAGTACTGGGAGGGCAAGAAGTTCCAGTATCAGTTAGCCAAAGTCGTTTGAGGAAGCGAAGAAAATTATATTTTATTACTTCAAAATTATAATTAGTATTAAACAATATCGTTAAAGCATACAAAATAGAATAGACTGACCACAAATAATAATACTGATATATCAAATTTTCTTCTACGGCTGTTATAAGTGGATGTTTTTTGCCTAAAACAATTCAAATAATGATATTTTACGGTCCCTGGGTTTTTCCGACTTTTTACATTTTTTCTGAAATCAACAAACACAAAACACAGGTTGTGTAAAACCCAAAATACCGCTTAAATGTACATGTCGAGATCTTAATTCGAAAAAATTTGAGTCCGGAAATAATTCGGTTTCGAAATGAATAACCCAATTATGTAAGGGACCCTTTTGATTGGACAGAAATTTTGGTGACTCTATTAATCATTAATCTACACTCCATCATATAAAATCCCATGAATATCCTTTTAAAATAATTAGAAAGCATTTTACAACTCCATAAAATCGAGGCTATTAACAGCAAAATATCAAAAATTGACCCAAAGGGCCATTTCGAGCAACTCAATCAAAATATTTATGGTCAACTTTTAATGTAACCGCAAAACTTCCACACAAAACTGCAGCAGACAAAGGCCATAGCATTCTTTTGTGCTGACGACGGCATGTTAATGATTGGAAAACTTGGCTTGAATAGTGCCAGGCAAAAGTGTGCTGACGAGACCGCAAACAAAATATAAAAGCTATGAAATGAAAAACATACTTTACATATATTTATATGTGGCAAGTGACAGAATGCAATTAAGACGACCAGAAAAGAGCAGTAATTGAAAAAGTATAAATAAAAATATATTAAAATGTCAATTAAGTGGCCAAGAGTACTTGATCTCTTCACCAATTGACACGCACACACACGCAATGGGCTTGTTCCAGCACGTACGGCAGGTCATAAATTGTTGTGCCAAATCCGCTGAAATTGGTACACCTGTCCCTCTAAGTGTTATTGATAAGCATAAAGCTCACGCGCGTGTCCAAAATGTTCACTCAATAGAACGCGTTACGTGTATTCCATACGCATAGGTGTTATATGATGGCTGGTAATGCTTACCCTTCGCATTAGGATGAGCGTAATTACAGTACCAGATTGCCGAAAAAGACCAGGCCACAATTGTTACAAACTCGTTAGCACACGCACAACGTAGCAACACTCGCAGAATGGATGGCAGCAGCTTAAAGCTGCGCTTTACAAAATTTTGCTTTCATCAAGCAGTTAACCTCAGCAACAGCAACCAGAGCGAAGCCACAGCTAACGGGGGCAGAGTGAGAGAGACAGAGATTCAGCCAAGCCAGACGCAGACACAAAAGCGGGTAGCAACATACAAAAATCGAAATAAAATACTAAGGACAACACCAACTGCAAATTCTACTTTGTAATAACAGTTTTTACCAACACACAGGCAGCGGCAGTCTCACTCATACGCACGGAAAGCATTTGGGTGCCGGGTGCAGCGATGAAAATTCCCAAGCAGGCGACGAAGAGTTCGTCCATGATTTTGCTAAGTATGAGGTTAGAATACTTTCTTTACTTTATTTTTTGCGTATTGGTATCTTTGGGTATTTATATGTATAAGGCAGCGATGTCCAAAATTTGAAAAGGCAGCCACGCGTGGTTGGCAAGTTTGGTGATTGTGTGTGAGTTTGGACACCACTGGTATAAGGTCATGGTCTCGCCCGACTGTCTGATGCGCTTTGGTGTATGAAAGACATAAAAAACAAAACAAAAGTAGAAGCAATTGGGCACGCAGAGAATCTACAGTTTTTTGAATCACTCATACGCAGTGTTGCTTGTTTTCAAACATTTTAAGCATACTGTGTGTGAGTTTTTCCCAATCTGGGACTCAACATGACAAAAACAAGAAAGAAAGTCGGTCAAGCCCAACTATAATAAACTCTATACTGAAAATAAACTTGATCTGCCTGCAAGAATAAGAAGCTTTTGTCCCATACACGTCGAACCTCTATCTCTTACCATCTTTGAGATCTGTGCGTTCAGACGGACATACAGACTGACAGACAGACAGACGGACGGACAGACGGACATGGCTATATCGACTCGGCTGTTGATGCTGATCAAGAATATATATACTTTATAGGGTTGGAAATGCTTCCTTCTGGCTGTTACATACTTTTGCACAAACTTAATATACTCTGTGTACCTCTGGTACGGAGTATAAAAAATTTTCTTGAAAATCGATAATTTTTTGTAATTTGTAAGAAAACAACCCCAATTGTTATTAAAACAATGGCAAAAGATAACAATAGAATGCCATTGGCTTAATATTAGCTATCAAACACGTGCCATTGAATAGCTTAAAACAATAAAATCGCACGCATTTATCGAAAACAAAACTATGAGTGATCAATTGGAAGTTGTGCGTGTGTTTTTACCAAATTGTTTTATTTGCAGTTAAGGTCAATACATTCACTAAAAATATTTTATATACGCGACCCTTCATTTGCACTTAAGTATTTAAAAACAAGAAAGATAGTCGGTCGAGCCCGTCCTCTGTACCTGTGAAGTACTGCCCATCACCGTTGCGACCTGTGCTGCCCATAATTGTTTGTTTTTCTTATAACTCGAGTATCGTTCATCCGATCTTTAAAATTCCATCAGTGGAAAAATAAAGAATCCCGAATACTAAATATGTTCAGAGGGTTCGAACCTTCTATCTAGAAAACTGTGGGCGATATGACGTTTTTTCGATATTGTGGGGGCGGGAGGGGGCGTGGCCAAAATTGAAAGTAAACTTGATCTGCCTGCAAGTATAAGAAACATATGTTCCGCACATGTCAAACCTCTATCTCTTACCATCTCTGAGATCTGTTTAATCATACGGACAGACGGACGGACACTTTTGCACAAAGTTAATATACTCTGTGTAACTCTGGTACAGAGTATAAAAATTATGTTGTTATCATCTAAAAAGTAAGAAATATTTGATAAATCTTAAATATTTCTTAGACTATGACTTCCAAGTTCGGCGTAGTTCGGCTGCGGCCAAGCATACAGGATGAGCGTACATACTCATTGAATAGACTTTAAAATCTTGCTCATTTCATGCCCAAAGGCACCTTTTTCCAACTTAACCTAACTTAAGTATACTGTTCGTCTGTCCGCATGAAAAAACAGAATTCATAGATGGTAAGAGATAGAGATTCGACATGTTTGGGCCAAAAACTTTTTATACTTGCAGGCAGCTCAAGCTTATTTTCAATTTTTGCCACGACCTTATAGATAGAAGGATGGAACCTTTTGGCATTTTATAATAATAGGGATTCTTTATCGATCCGCCAAAGGATTGGTAAAGATCGGAAAAACGATAGTCGAGTTATAAGAAAAACAAACAATTATAATGGGCAGCACCGGCCACAACGGCGAAAGGTAGCACTTCACACACCTTAACACAATTTTTAGGAGTTACAGTATATTCTAGTCGGGCATAACTGACTTTCTTACTAGTTTTTCTATTTAAATTTAATATATTTTCAGAGCGCGGTTATTTGATATTGCTGGTTGTTGGGACATCTACGTGCAAAATATCAAAAAGTTTTACTTACTACAAATAATAGAAGAACTCTGATTTTTAAATCGATAGAAAAAAATGGTCTCCAACTTGTATTTTTAGGGATCGTTCGGAACTAGTTCTTTTTGACGCTAGTTGGAACTAGTTCTTCATAACCATTTTGAAGCTTATTTTCTTCTTAATTCATCGATTGCTGTTGGAGAAAGCTGTTAGCAGAGAAAGAGACTCGTTTCTAAGCCAAGCAAGGCAAAGTGTAGTCCGAAACACGTACAAAAAACTTGAGCTTAATCTGGAAACGCTCAACTACTTTCATGACCGCTACGATACTCAAGCCATCTCTCTTATTTGCCGGGCTCGATGTGAGATGCTTAACCTTAACTACAGGCCACACTGGAGCTTTGTTAACGCCGAATGCAGTCACTGTAATTTGCATGCAACTGAAAACGTCATACATCTACTTGGGATATGCCCAATTTTATCAGAAAAAGAAGCGCACATTTGGGAAGCCGATTCCTACCGGAAGCAGACGTCTTAAATGGGTTTAACGGCCTGGACTGGACGAGAGCTTCCTCTTTTCTACAACAGGCTCTAAAATATAGAATCTCTATTATAAATTAATTTTTTTAATTATTCTGTAAACTAAATTTTATATATTTTTCCTTAATTTTTAATTTTATGAATAACTACAAGACCTCGAGCCGTAAAAATACAAGTTAAAGAGTATAAAGAGCGGCGGCCGTTGGTTGCACCTGAGTCCAAAGTCAAAACAGAGCCACACACTTGCTAAGCTGTCTTTTGGTGTTTTGCGCGCAAAGCTGCCCTTTGGAATTCCAAACGGTTTTGCCGTCGCGGCTGGAGAGACTCTGTTTCGACATTTCAGGCTCAAGATCGCGTGAGTGAGGTTGTCCTGACCTTTGTTTGTTGTGTGCTTTAAATATGTCAATAAAAGCAAGACCCGAGCCTGTAAAACACGTTATTTTTCCTTAAGTTTTTCTTTTGTCAATGCTTAAACCGAGTACCATGTTTGATTCTGTATTAAATTATTCTTAGTATTTTTATTATTGTAAGCAATGTAAAACCTATTATGTTATGGCTGACGGTTAAAAACCAAGCCACAGTTTATACAAAATAAATATCTACTACTTTACTACTATTGTTCTTAAAAACCATGCCAAGTCTCAAACTGTGCGTTGGCAAGGAACACTTACTGTCGAAAATTGGTTTCAATATGCCGACCAAACCACAGAAGTCTCTTCCTAGTCCAATTCCTAGGTGAAAAAAATATAGTTTAAAAACAAAAAAACACGCTTTAGTTAAGGAGAGTACTGAGAACGATCGAAATTTCCTTCAAGAGATTTACTAGATATTTGTTTTTCGCGTGAAGGCCCCAAAGAATACGCTTCAACCTCAGAATGCACACCACCCACAACAGCCGAGCCAACTCTGGCGACAATTATCAAAATACTTTTTTGTGTTGCTTTGTTTCTGAGTATCAAACAACAAAATTAGGCAACAAAAAATTTCTTTAAGTAATTATTTGAATATGAAATTTTACAGCTTAAGGAAAATTCTTACGTTCTCAGTACTCACCTTTAATTGACAATCGATCAAAAATCACAAAATAACTTTTAATTTCTATATTATTTAAGTGTTATAAAAAGGAGACTCACTCAATAAGTTTGAATAGTTTTATCAAAAATTATAAAATCAAAATAAAGTTATGAAAAGAAGGTCGGTCTAGCCCGACTATAAAATACTCTATACCTGTGAAGTGCTGCCCATCACCGTTGCGACCGGTGCTGCCCATAATTGCAAGTTTTAAAAAAAGATAATTAACAGCAATTTAAGGTCCTCTTCTGGTCTTCTGGCCGCCATTTTTACAAATTTAATTTTTTTTCGTCTCAGCTTTTAAGGCATTTATACTTACCAATTTCCCGTTTTGCTCTTTGATAATAAAAGAACCTACTTTGAAGGCCGAGAACTGTTTAAACAGACCTCGCATAAGTTTTAAAAACGCCGTTAAAGTTTAGCCGCCTACGCACAAAAAAATCTGGTGGGTAGAATTAACTACGCTTACAGTAAATTTCTTAAAATTTTCTTATGCAAAGTGAATGTTAGCAGGCTCAAGGTCGAGTTTTGATTATAGTTCAATAATCAACCAGAAAATTCAACAGAGAATACATTTGAACATGAACAGTAAGCTGTGGCTGTGTAGACGGCCGTTTCGGCTGCCGCCATGGCAAAGCCTTCGTCAGTACACTTTCAGTTGCTGTCACACCAACAAGCCATTTGCAAATCCTATTTATATTACCCAGTTGGGGAATAAATAGTTGAGAATTCCAAGTGCACAAATTTGCACGAACTTTCAACTAGCTTTTAAGCTAGAATTCTAAGTGCACAAATTGCACGAACTTTCAACTAGCTTTAAGCTACGCTCTCTTAGGGTAAATGAAGGTATTTGCATTGGCATTGAAGGTTGTTCAATGTATCTCTGTTGTTTATGGCCACTATTTTAATTTAGTCTCAGAGTGTGATTAAAGTGTGGCACGATTTTCTTATGCATGTGTTTTGTTGTTGTTTGATAATTGTACTAACAGTTAGATCTATCGAAGATATGGTAAGTTTCACGTATTTATGTTTGCTCTTATGTTGTTGTTGCAATTAACAACTGTTATCATAATAATTTCAGCAAGAAGTTTTTTTACACATATTTTGTTATTGTAAAAAGTTACAGTTGTTTCAGTAAATTTACCATAGAACTGGTAACACTAACGTTACTTGATCTGACGTGGAAAAAGTCTTCCTTTTTAAGCATTTCAGTTACTGTACTGTACAAATAGTCATCTTACTAATTTTTCGGTATTATTTCAGTAATAATAGTAAAGTGTAACAGTAACAATAGTTAAAATTTGGTTGGTTGGTGTTGGTTTTTGCTCTTGTGCTGGCATGGAATTCCCAAACAGTCAAAGCATTGTAGGCATGGAATGGCCTCTCCCCACTTGCAGAAGATGTGTGTTTTGTCTTAGAAGTTACGAACAAACATAACTTATTGACCTGGAGGCTGCTAAAATGTTCTCTCATTGATTTTTAAAAAGGCCACTAAAACAGACACATAATAGTTAAGTAACTAAAATAGTTACATTACTATTTTTTGGTACTTTTACAGTAAAAAATGTTATCATACTAATTGTATGGTAACTTGACAGCTAAAATAGTATTCCTACTACTTTACAGTAGTTTTTCGGTACATTTTCCAGAAAACTGTCAATGTACTATTTTGCTGGTAAAATAACTGAAAATAGTAAGAAAAGCTACTTACTGTAAACATCGGTATATTACAAATTTTGTTGGTTGGCGAATTTCTAAACGATATTTTCGGTTCGATTTTTTATAGCAACTGTTCTCTTTACGTAAAGGTTAACGTGATAGTTAATGTAAAAATTGGTTAATTTAGCCGACTTTGTGGGTTGGCGCCTTTCTAACCTACGATATAGGTTAAATTTACCCGCAGATTTTTTTGTGTGTACACCTGAAGAGGGTCGTATTATAATATGGGCGGTAAGGGTGGGCGTGGTCGGTGTTGTACAACTTTGTCCAATTATTATACACTTAACGTCTATCAAATGTGCCAAATTGCAATTGTCTTACTACATTTCTCAAATTTATGCCGCCCAAGCCGAAAACTGGCCCAATGTGAAAGGGTATAAAAAGAAAACGACGAATTATATGGCTGTATTATACTTATTTACTGTGACTTGCAGCGCTCGATGTTGACCTGCGATAAAGCGCCATTCCGTTTGTGTTCGGTTCAAATTCTTATGTTTGATTCCCACACAAGATGAAATGTACAAGGTGGGCCAAAAGAAGTCATCCGATGTTGTTTGTCGGTGTTGAATGTAGGTGGTGGCTCTGCCGTTGCTCCGTTCTGTTGGAAACACATGTCCTCCAGTCCTAATTCGTCCAATTGCGGCAGAAAAAACCCAGTTAACATGACCATATAACGCGCACCGTCCACTGTTGTCGTTTGACCAGCGGCGTTCTCGAAAAAAATGGCTCGATGACTCCTCCAGCGTGAACAGCGCACCATGCAGTCACTTTGAGCGGGTGTAATGGCGCCTCGGGCATCACTCGTGGATTTTCGGTGCTACAAAAGCGATAGTTTTGCTTGTTCACGTAACCGCTGAGGTGGAAATGAGCCTCATCGCTCATTATGATTTTGGTCGAAAAATCGATTATTCACGATTATTCCGCGTTCTTGGGGAGTATATCGATCCATTGCTTGTTCACTTGTATTCTACATCTGTCTAGTCCACAAATGTCAAAACAGATCTGACTTTGGCGGCTATTTGTAAATATAAGAGCATCTTCCAATAGGGTGACTTCTTTTGGCCCACCGTGTATATACAGCACGAAATGTTGTTGTTTTGCGTTTTCGGAAATGTGTCCTGACGCACTTGTCGCCTGCACCAACTCATATGCTCTGCCTTTTGTGCTCCTTTCTCCCCAGTAATTGTGCATTCCGCTGTATGGCTGGCAATTTATATTCCGACTACTACTTTTACTGCTACCTACTACTATAAATACAATAAAGAGCTGTACAAAATGAAATGAAAATAAAAGAAGATAGAAATAAAATACAAATGCAAAATATGTTTGTGCGAAAAAGGTGCATGGCCACAAAACTTTGTGTGCATCTGGCAGGCTAATAAAACTGGCAAATATTTTAGCGAAAATGTTTAAAAAAGGAGACAGAAAACCGGCTTTATTGTTGTAATGTAAACGAATTGTTGACCCCCCCCTTGCCACGCCCCCAATCTTCGAACAATGTCAATTTGCAAGACAATGTCCAATAGTTGGGTCTCTCGTTAGGAGCAGCGTCAATGCATTTGATTGCACTATCCTTCATTGGCTACTTGTTCACTTGTTATCACATTTTCGTTACTTTTCTCCATTGAGTGGGTGTGCGTGTGTGAGTGTCCCTCTTTGCATTGCCCTTTGTGGCACTTTGCCATAAACTACTTTGGCTTTTGCTAAATTTAACTAAAAACTGCCAACTTTTGGTACGCAACTTTGTTTTATTGGCCCAGCAAATTCAAATTGGCATAAAAATTGTGATTGAATGGACAAATTGCTGAACACATTGCGCAACTTCTGTATGTGTAATTGTATCAATATCGTAATTTGCGACCTCTTTGTGGATTTAATAGCGACCATTGTTTTGCACGTTTTGTAATCACAGCTGGACTTCTGGTGAATATTCCCGTTTGTTTGGCACTTTGGGCAGTTGCTTTATGGCTGGTGGTGATTGAAATGCCAATCATTTATTCTGGGGTTGCAGGAGATCCTGTTCCAGAGGTAACGCGTTAATCACGCGTGTTTTTGGATCTAGATTTCAGATTCTGGCAACAGGTGCTCCCACCCACTTTCCGGGAAATGCCAACAGTCTCCCTTCAACTATTGACTTTGCGGTCAACTTGGGAATTCCTTGCTGCCATCTTGTCATTTCGGAAAGCGCAGACTTATCGTCTGATCACATTCCTTTACTAGTGTATAAGGCGATTTAGGACAAGGTTGACCTCGTTAATTGCTGATGACGTTCACTATTGTATTGGCCCCCCTGATATGATTGATACCTGAGCAAGAAGCTTTGTCGACAAAATCCATCTTGCTGCTGGTTCTATTGTTAGGACCTCACGTGTGCCTCCATTCTCCTGGTCCAGTTAAAAGCCTGAAATTGTTGCTTTGGTGAGACGCAAGCGCGCATCTGAATGAGGATGAGACACCCTTTTCATCTTGCTAGATGGAAACGGAACTAAGGAGTGTCCTGCGCATTGCTAAGACAGAGTTCTTCGTGGAGAAGCTTAGCACCGTTGACCCGACCAAAACCATAGCTTTGCATTATGGAAATGTACCCGAAACCCCCTCCGTTGCAATGATGGCAGTTGGGTTCATTCTGATGACTCTATTGCGGATGCTTTTGCTCGTGATCTGGAGAATAGATTCACGCCCTTTTATTTTTCTACCAGCCACGAAGAGCAGATCACCATGTACAATCCGTCCGATAAATGGGGAAGTGATCAGAGAACAATTAAAGCGATTAAAGCCTTGCAAAGCCCCTGGATAGGATGCTGTTGACGGAAAGGTAGTAAAATCACTCCTAAATGAAGCAATTTCCTATTATGTCGGATGTTTTACGCTGTTTTGGAAGTTGGTCATATTTCAAGCCCTTGGAAACGTGCCTTGGTGGTCATTGTATCAAAAAAGGACAAGGACCCACATAATGTGGTCTCTTAACGCCGTATTAGCCTCCTGCCTACCTTCGCTAAGATTCTTGAGCGACTTCTTCTAGCAAGGCTTTTGACTATTGACTCTTAAGAGTGCGCTTCCAAATCACCAGTTTGGATTTCGCATGCGTCACAGTGCAGAAGAACAGGTTCACACAGTAGCTAATCATATCCTCGATGCTTTTGAGGAAAAGAAATACTGTTCGGTAGTATTATTAGATGAACGCCAAACCTTTGATAGAATCTCGCATGAGGGTTTCATGTATAAATTGAAGCCGATACTCCCGGAACGTCTGTGGAGACTTATTGACTCTTTTTTGAAGGACAGAGCTTTCTCTGTTGAAGTGCGTGACGCGCGATCCTTGTTACGTCCTTTTCGAGCTGGTGTCCCGCAAGAAAGTGTTCTTGGCCCTGTTTTGTACACAGTTTAAACTGCTGATATTCCATATCTTGATATCCAATGTTCAGTTACTGACACCTTTGCCGATGACACTGACTTTTTGGCTTCAAGCAAAAGTCGCAGATCCAAACTATTTTATAAGTCCAAATTATTTTATTCCTTTGTAATTAAAGTATAGACTCAGATGAGATAAAAATTTAGTTTTTTACAATACTGATATGCTCCAAGGTATATCAGATTTCAAAACTGTTCAAATGTGTAATATACAACAAAAACAATATTCTACATAAAAGTTTCAGTCGTTTGACATTTAAATCGGTAATAAAAATGGTATTTATTTTGCTTTTCTATTTCCAGAACGAGCGATTTCGCTAGATATTTTCAACTAGCAGTGTATCCAAATGGAATAAAAATCACTATAGTTGTGTCAGCCTCAGTTTTTTTCTTATATGCTAACAATTTGGCGAGCTGAGTCCCACACTTTTCGATGCTGAAAAAAGACGTTAACTGCGACCGCAATTGGAGTAAATGTTGAAGACATCTTCTGCCAGCAAATATTTTAGAATCCTGTAGCTGCTGGTTGAGCTCCACCGCGTGATGCAATCAATTGGAGGTTTCTTGAGTTGCTTGTCGGCCATAAGGTAGCTGCTTGATGGTGTGCGTAGCTTTTTAGCAAGAGATCTGGCCCGCGATATAGCCTTGGCAAAAATGTTCTGCCCGAATTCTCAAAGGTTTCAGTTAGCCAACCGCCTCGGCGGCTTATTGAATTAAAATACTTTGGTCAAGAAATTCGACCATCAAAAATTATATTTTGCTACGCCAGATTCGCGAATCCGGCCACTGTGGGACGCCTCAAACTCAAAGTGGGCACTTTCCAGACTTGACAATACCAAAATTCTCTGCAATGTTGCCATTTTAGTTATTTAGTTTAGAGGATCAACGAGGACGGTTCCAGAAATAGCCGACCTAACTACTAAAACACAAAAACTTATAATTTTTTTTTTCAACTTAGGATCTTTTTAGGTCGATACACTTTTCCCAGCGATGTTCAATAGCTTCGATACCTTTTTATAATAAGAACTGTGATGCTCTTCAAAATAGGCATTAACCTCGGACTCCACCTCTTCATTGTTTCCAAATCTTTTTCCTCCGAGTCATTTCTTCAAGTTTGGAAATAAGAAATAATCAGAGGGAGTTAAGTCTGGCGTGAGGTAGCAATTCAAATTTTAATTCATTAATTTTAGCCATGGCAACGGCAGAGGTGTGAACCGGCGCATTGTCATGATGGAACAGCAAGCGCGGCACCCATCTTGCGCATAACTTTTTCATGTCCAATTTTTCGGTCAATATGCGATGTACAGCACTTTTTGAAATGCCTACACATTCAGCTCTCACGAACTTTCAATCGCCGGTCACTCAATACACATTTTTTAGTTTTTGGCCACCATTTCTGAAGTGGTCACCTCATTTGGACGCCCATTACGATGTTCATCTTCGCAGCTCAAACGACCTCGCTTAAACTCAGCCACCCAATATTTTATTCTTGTAAACGAGGGAGCTGAATTACGTAAGGTAGAATCCAGCTCCTTTTTAATCTTGGTTGGACTAAGACCTTTTATATGAAAGTATTGTATCACATAACGATGACCAATTTTGTCCATGTTTGCAAATCAATAACAAGCGTTCTCTATTAAAATCGACCAAAAAAAAACTGTGCAAGGTTAAGGCACCAAACTTCAAACTAAGCTTTTAATAGTCGGTACTTCCCCTTTTTAATATTTTTTGTGAACATTTTCCAACACTCGTTTTAAAATGAAGCCCTCGTTTTAAAATGAAGTGTGTTCACTTAGATCTCCGAGGCTGCGGGCGGCGGTCTGTAGGGCAAAGTCTTTCTTCCTCTAAAAATTGAATATTAAGAAGACATTGACAATTCAGTTCAATCCCTCACCTCTATCATTACTGCCGCTGCTCATCACTCAAACCCCCAAACGACAACAACAGCACCTCAGCAAGATCGTAGATTGACAAACAGTTTCATTGACCGGCTGGTCACAGAAAAGCGGCGTGCAAGAAGAGAATGGCAAAGCTTTAGATCGCCTGCCGCAAAAAATCGTCTGAGACTTGCAGAACGCGTACTTCGCAAAGCACTCGAAGCCGAAGAGCAGCTAGCACATAGCCGTTATATCGAAAAATTATCGCCTACAAGCACCAAATTTCCCCTATGGAGGGCACGCGCCAGCATAAAGCCACCTGCAAAGGTAGACACTCCTCTAAGAGATCAGACAGGAAGATGGGCCCGCAGCGACGAAGAAAAGGCAACTGTCTTTGCACTTCACCTTAGAAATGATTTCCAGCCAAATCCCCCAACCAATGGCTATGAACTTCCATTGGTTCCGACAGCCGCACAAACTGACCCAATCAAAGTTCATTCGCGAGAAATAAAAAACGCCATCGGAGAGCTAAATCCCAGAAAAGCTCCTGGACATGACCTTATTACACCTAAAATGATTATGGAACTTCCAAGTCCCGCCATTACATATATCTCAAGACTTTTCAATGCTGTTCTGCGATGTGGATACTTTCCAACTCAGTGGAGGAAGTCCACAATCATAACGATTCAGAAACCAGGAAAAGATAAAACACAAGCGTCATCATACAGACCCATTAGTCTGCTACCTTGCCTGTCAAAACTACGCCACGAATACTGCTCTGCAATTTTCTTAGATGTTGCCCAAGCATTTGACCGCGTTTGGTTGGATGGTCTTATATTCAAGATAAGGACGATGCTTCCCCCAAATATTCACAAAGTACTAGAAAGTTACGTCAGTAACAGAGTGTTTACAGTTCGTCAAAATGAGTACACAACGGAAGAGTTCACTAAAGGAGCCGGTGTGCCGCAAGGTAGCGTACTCGGTGCTCTCCTATATGTAATGTACACTGCCAACATACCAACAGACCCTCGACTTACAATAAGTACTTTTGCGGATGATACGGCAATATTAAGCAGATCACGATGTCCAATTACCGCAACAAGTCTCCTGGCAAGCCACCTAGCTAAAGTGGAAGAGTGGCTGGCCAACTGGCGCATAAAAATCAACGAGCAAAAGTGTAAACATGTGACGTTCACACTCAACAGAAGCACCTGTCCCCAGCTATCCTTAAATGCAACCCAGATCCCGCAATCAAACGATGTTGTATACCTAGGTGTGCACCTCGATAGAAAGCTCACATGGCGCAAATACATAGAGTCGAAAAAGCTTCAAATCAAGCTAAAGGCCAACAGCCTTCACTGGCTAATCAACTCCCGTTCCCCTCTTAAACTGGAATATAAAGTCCTTCTGTACAAAAGCATCATAAAGCCTGTCTGGACGTATGGCTCGCAGCTATGGGGAAATGCCTGTGCGAGCAGTGTGGACATCCTTCAAAGATCACAATCAAGAATTCTCAGAACCATCACTGGAGCGCCATGGTACATTCGCAATGAGTGTATCCACAACGACCTCAGCATCTTATTGGTCGAAACTGAAATAGAGCAACTTAAACAAAAATATTCTGAGAAGCTTCTCACCCACCCAAATCAACTTGCAAAATCTCTTTCCATGCTAGCAACGCATTCTCGCCTCAGGAGAAATGACCTACCAACCCAGCGATTGACTTGAAGGGCCGCAGAACACAAACTAACTCCAACAGGGGATGGTTTATAAAATAGCTTCTAGATTAAGATCTGAAAAATTATTGTTAGTCTCATTAAGAGAAGATTCAAAAAATACAAAGTAAGCTTAAAAAAAAAAAAAAATCGAAAATCTTTTTTCATTTTTTTTAACTTACCTTTGACTGGGACTGGAACTCAGGACGACGGCACTCAACGCAACGTCCGCATCTCAGCCAATACCGCCATCGAGGCACGCGATGTATTTTGGTAATAATACATTTGTCGGAACCGGCCGGATCGGATGACTATAGCATATAGCTGTCATAGGAACGATCGGTCGAAAAACTAGTTTAAGTGAGAAAAACTTTTTAGTTTTCAATTGAAATGCCTCCAAACTTCGTATATCTTAGTTAACTATGCTTTTTCATGATTTCACTAAATTTGGTAAAAATCGGACATCTATATAGTATAGCTGTCATAGAAATTTAGAGTCTGAAAAGTAGTCTTAGTTTGAAAAACTTTTTGTTTCAATGGAAATGTCCTCACACGATTCTACAAAGTTTGGTCAAAATCGGAAGACTAAAGCATATAGCGCTATAAGAACGATCGGTCGAAAAACTAGTTCTTGTGAGAAAAACTTTTTTGTTTTTAATGGAAACGTCCCTTACGTTGGCAAATATTTATTTTAAATACTTTAACTTGTAGAACAGTCATAAAAACAGTCATAAAAAAAAAAAACAGTCATAAAATATTTTAAATACTTTTACACAACTCTACAAAGTTTTGTCAAAATCGGATGACTATAGCATATAGCTGCAGTATGAATGATCGGTCGAAAAGGAATTTCTATTGAGAAAAGCTTTTTGTTTTAATTGGGATCGCCTCCAAATTTCGAAATTAACAGTTTGTTACGCTTTTCCATAATTGCACTAATTTTGGTCGAAATCGTACGTCTATATAGTATAGCTCCCATAGAAAAGTATGCAATTGCAATGGGTATTCAAAACTTTGGCCGAGCCAAAGTTAACTTTCCCCTATTTTTTCTAATTATGGATTTTAGTTCGATTTCAATATGTTTAAATAATACTTCATGTATGAAGAAAATGAAAATTAAATATGCAAAATATTTAATTTAAATATTTGCGTAGTACATGTAAATCAATTATGAATAAGTTTGATTTTTACTACAAAGAACTTTGATTTTAGGTTGAAAAAATATTTAAATTTAAGACGAAACATGTTTAATTTTACTTGTTTATTTCTTAAGTGTGTGCATATTATAAATAAATATGACTCAACATAGAATTAAATATGACAAACTTAAAATTAATTAAATCACACTTTGAATTTAATAATTTTCATATTAACTATGTAATGTTAATATGTTTTTAGTTAAAATAAAGTCATTTATATTAAAATCAAGAATGAAAACTTACATTTGCAAATTGAAATTGTTTGTATTTAATTAAACTATGCATTTTTTATCAGTGTATGCTACAACAACTTACTTCTACCACAATTTTTTTGTTAGACATGAAAATTCGGGTTACAAACATTTTATTTCAATTTTTATTATGTACATACCTTATCTGAATGAAAAAAATGACATTGCCTCTATAAACTATAATTTCTTTGTTTTTTTTTTTGGCACAAACAACGAAAGTCTCAAAATGCATCCAAATCTTTGCAGGCCACGTGCTAAACATATGTTCACTTTGAAAGCGGTCAGCTGATCAGGAATGCACCTTAATTGTTGTCAATTAAAAGAAAAAAATCGGGATTTTCACAAATTAAAATTCGACTTAAGTCCCCCTAGATTTTATTATTGACCACTTTGGGACGGTCAGAAGAGCACACGCACATGGCTATAATTGAAGTTGATGCTGATCAAGAATATATACTTTACATGGTCGGAAATGTTTCCTTCTCCCTCTTACATACATTTGCAAAACTTTATGATCCCCTTTTTCTGATCGAAGGAATAATGCGTAAGGAACAATATCTGAGCATTCTCCAACAGAATCTAGGAGGATTTATAGAAAATATGGGTCTTGCTGCTGAAAAATGTTTTTTTTAGCAAGATAATGACCCGAAGCTCACGTGACATTTGGTGAAAAATTGGATGTTCAAGCAAAAATTCCAGTCCATGAAGTGGCCAGCGCAATCTTCAGACTTGAGCCCAATTGAAAATCTATGGAGCCATGTCAAACCGCAGCTTTCGAAATATGCGGTCCCTCCAAGTGGAATGGCGGAGCTGTGGGAGAGGACTGGTATGTTATTTCTCCTGAAATGGTGTGACGATACACCCAAAGTATGCCAAATCGCATAGAGGAACTAAAGAAATCAAAAGGGCTGTGGACACATTATTAAAATTTTTTAATAAAAATATTTGTTTAAAAATAACCACAGTGCAAAACTGTAACACTTGACTTTTTTTACATTTTTTTTTTTGGTATAATTCTTCCAGCGTATCAAATGACTTTATATTTTCAGATAAGTGAGCCAAATATTGCACTAACAAAACAATACTTACATTTTTAAAATGCAGAAGGTAGAAGAGAAAATACAGACCGTTGAAGTGAGAATATTGAACTCGTGTTACAGTTTTGCTCGTCAGTGTATGTCCAGGAGGTACGAACCATAACTATAAAACTGTGGGAGATAGGACGTTTTTCCAATCTGCGTGGCATTGAAAATAAAGTTGATCTGCCTGCAACTATGTATAAGAAGCTTTTATCCCATACATGTCAAGCCTCTATGTCTTACCATCTCTGAGATCTGTTTTTTCATACGGGTAGACGGGCGGACAGACGGACATGGCTAGGTCGGAGATGCTTCCTTCTACCTGTTACATACCTTAGCTTTTACAGAGTTTAATTAATTATTTTTACAAGAAATTAAATCATCCCTAAACTTGCATTTTTTTTATTTCTTATTCATTTGACCTTGTTACACCATTTAAAAAGCCAGATATTTTTTGGTTTAAATATTTAAAATTCGCTTAAGTTGGAAGAATTGATTGGTATTGTCAAATCTTAAAAGTGCCCACATTTAGTTTGTGGCTCCGTAAATTACATTGTTGATTCTCTTCGTGGCGTCCATCATTATGAATCGGATTTCAATTAAACTAGCTGGTTGGAGAGAGAAGAATTTTTTTTCTTTAACATATTTTTCTTATTTAGACAGATTCAATTACAGCCAATGCCCCAGGCAGAATGGGCGATTTGTTCAACTCAGTCTCACTGCTCTAATCTGATTTTCTCTAGGAATGTGTGCACTTAAAACGACAAGGGCGTTCGCAAGGGGTGCGTGGATGAAAGTGCTTGTGAGGGTGAACTAATTTCTATGAGATAAACTCAATGTGTATTGACGAACAAAAATTCACCTGTGGGCTACAAACTGAAAAACTTACCTCTTCTGATCCTCTTGACTAAGGTGACACAGGGCATCGTGTGATTTGTTAATTTTGTATGAAACAGGTACTTCTTCTAAATAACTATCGATATATTGGTCTCACTGGCCAGCATTAACCTTATTTTCAACTTAAGGTCTGAAGTAAGTATTGTAAAGTTCGCGGTTTGTGGGAAACAAACTTTTCGTCAGAATAATGTCCTCTAATTATTTTTGTGCTTAGCCCCCAATCCACACAGCCCTTGGGCTGTGCACCCCCGAATCACAATCCTGCGTGCGCCCTTGTGGCTCAGTCTGTAGGTGGCCTTGTCCTGGTCTCATATTAAATTGAATAAATTCCAAATAGTGCAGTCATTTGATATGCACTTATATGATGTGTGTTTGCCCTGGCACTCAACTGTTTTCAAGTGCAAATGTCTGCACTTAACAGGCTGACCAAAAAATTTGCATTACGTATACGCTGCGTGTGCCGGACATACTTGATTTCCCACTTTATGAGCAGCCCTTTATGCTAAGGAAAATAATTAGACACTCAGCATTATTTGTAGGCCATCAAATTTAATTTAGTGCTGGGAAAAAAACCGACGTGGACTACAAACAACCACACGCATGAAGGACGAGCGTTGACTTCTAGCTGTGAAGACCGTTAATTCTAATCACGTTTAATGTAATGGCAGCACGTTAACTTTGAAGCGCAAAATTGGAATTCAATATGTTCGCCCCTTCTTGCTGCTGCCACTCATGGGCGAACTTTTTCGTTTTGGCTGTAGCCAAAAGTGAAAGTCCTTTGAATTATGTGATGGTAAAAGTCAGTCTGCTTCTGTGTCTGCTTGTGAAATCTACCCCGGCAGCCCACATACCAACTTTCTGCAGACTTATTTCTACATGGGAACTTCCACAATATAATAAATATAGTTATAATTTCGCATCCGAATGAATCGCGAACTGTATGAGCTCTATGGGGACACTGACCTAGTCAAGCGCATAAAACAACAGCGTTTGCGCTGGATAGGAAATGTTACCCGTATGGATGATAACGCTCCAGCAAAGCGTGTGTACAATCGGCATGCGATAGAGTTGGGAGGCACTCCTCCGCCTGGTCGACCAAAGCGGAGATGGCGTGACCAGGTGCAGGGAGACATTGCGAAACTGGGAGGTGTCCTTCTGGTGGAATGTCGCTCGGGACAGAGGCGAGTGGCGGGCATTAGTGGCAGCGGCCGAGACCGTAAAACGGTTGTGATGGCCAAAGAAGAAGGAGAAGAAGTTATAATATACGGTATTTTTATACTCTGTACCAAGGGGACACAGAGTATAGTAAGTTTGTGCAAAAGTATGTTACAACCAGAAGGTAGCATCTCGGACCCTATAAAGAATATATAATCTTGATCAGCATCAACAGCCGACTCGATATAGCCATGTCTGTCTGTCCGTCTGTCTGCCCGTCTGTCTGTCCGACTGTCTGTCCGTCTATCCTTATGAACAAACAGATGGTAAGAGATGGAGGTTTGAGATGTATGGGACATATGGTTCTTATACTTGCAGACAGATCAAGCCCCCTCCCGCCCCCGCAATTTGGAAAAAAACTCATATCTCCCACAGCTTTGCAGATAGTTTGTTCGTTGCTTTTATTCATATTTAGAAATCAGCCTAATCTATCGATTCACCTAAGGATTGGATAAGGGGGTAGTACATGTTGCGCGTGCTGTTTTTAGATGCTTTTTAAAAATTCACAGAAAACGAAAAGATATTTTTCAAATCTAATTTTTTTTTATTAAAGTCAATGAATGAATAAAAAATACAAAATTTTTTGTTATAGAATTGGGACGTCGGCTGAAAAGTTTTTGGTTTGAGAAAAGTGGTATGAAAAAAAACTGCGCCCATGGCGGCCGTGATTTGGGGGTCACTTTGTTATCCGAATTCAAAAAGGAAAAAAGATTCTGGTTTAGTATCGATGTAATTCTGGCCTGAATCTCGGATTTGGAAAAATGTTAGTTTTAGACAAAATGGTGGTTGTTTGAAATTACAAATTTTTTTTGTGCTCTAGTGTAAAAAAAAATACTAAAAATTGTTATTTCTAAAAGTTGGAGGTTCAGGCCAGAAAATCGGGCCAGTAGTTTTGGCTGAATCGCGGTCGCCATTTTGAAAAACGTGGTTTCGAAGACAAGCGCGTTTAAAGTTTGCAGTTGCTAGGACATTTGGGTCACCTTGAGTCACTAAAAGGGCTTTATCTCCTTAAATAATTCGAGTTTTCGAAAATCTTTTTGGGAAAATATTTTTGAATATCTGATCTATGAAAAAAAGCAAAAGAAAAAGTCGATTTGTTTTCCGGCCCAACTTGTACTACCCCCTTAAGATCGGATGAACGATTCAAAAGTTACACGTGTGACAGTTAAAAAACTTCTGAGATGCGAGATGTAGGTTGTAGATATACTTAAATGTAACATTGTGGCATACCACAAATTTTTCGTGCACATCAAAATTTTGAATAATGGTTTAAAAACCATATTTTCGAGGTTGATACAGTTAAAAAATCATGTCTTAAACTATGCATCCTATAATAGTTTGCTATACGTCTTTAACACCTTTCCAACGGTGCATTGCAATCTCGGATAAAAATTGGGGGAGCTACATGAAAAACAAATCGATTTTTCAGTCTTTTGCGACTTCACCGTACTTTAAATGACAACTAATAGGTCAAATTTTTATAAAACTATTTAATTTTGCTATGCAGTTTCAAAAAACATTTAATTTTGCGTTTTCTGCAACTTAGTTGATTAAAATCGAGTAATATTTGGATGAGTTATTTAACTTTTAAGGAAAAAAACTATAGTACACTCTTTACCCACAAAAGTGTATGCTCAGTGTAAATTTATATGCTAAAGTAGCAGCGCTGCTACTGCGCTGCAGCAACGAAGTTTCTTTTGCTTATATCTTGACAATCGTTTATCGGTTCTTTACCAATCCTTTGGGGGATCGATAAAGAATCCCGATTACTAAATATGTCCAAAAAGTACGTACCTTCTATCTATAAAACTGCCGAAGATATGACTTTTTTTCTAAATTTCGAGGGCAGCAGGGGGCGGGGCAATAATTGAAAATAAACTTGATCTGCCTGTAATCATATGAAGCTTATGTTCCATACATATCAAACCTCTATCTCTTACCATCTCTGAGATCTATTTATTCATATGGACAGACGGACAGACAGACTGACGGACAGACGGATACAATTCTTATTCTAAAAAACAATTATTCAATAATTTACTCTAAAAACTCAACAATTTTACGGTCGACAGTGCTATAAAGGCGCGACTCGTCACCATATTGCGAAAATTTCGTTGTCCGAAAAACTTTAATATGTTTACTAGGATTTGACCGATTTTAGAAAATAGGCATACGCTCTAACCGTGAAGATGTGTTGTTTTTAAATAATAAATCAAATATTGGGGGTTTCTTAGGGTTATTCAAAATTTCGATGTGCACCAAAAAATTCTAGTACTCTCTACCTGTACAGGTACCAGTACGAATCGAAATGCAGCAAAAAATTTTTGTTTTCAATGGAAACGTTCTTGTTATTGGCATATAATTATTTTATATACTTTTACACAATTCCAGAAAGTTTTGTCAAAATCGGATGATTATTGCATATAGCTGCAGTATCATTCGTAAAGAAGTTCTTGTGTAACAAACTTTTTAAATCGTCTCCGAATTGCGTAATTGTTAGTTTGTTATGCTTTTCCTTGATTCCACTAAGTATGCTCGAAATTGGACAAACACGGGGTGTGTTCAAAGGAAAAAGTGAATTTTGATTTATTTTAAAGTACATATTCATTCATCAATATTCATTTTGTCCCCTTCAAAGTAATCGACCTCGGATATTATACACTTTTGCCAATGCTCTTTTTCAATCCTCGAAGCACTTCTGAAATGCGCTTTTTGGTATGCCCATCAGCTCGTTCTTCGAGTGTGACTTGATCTCATCAATTGTGGCAAAACGCTTTACTTTCATTTGTCTCTTCAGTTTTGATCGTTGACGTCATTCAACAACTCCTGAGCGATACTAATGATACGTTGCTTTTGCTCAAAATTAAATCAAAAATCGAAGAGTACACAAAAACGTGACTAACCTTTTTAGTTGCCAAAAACAAACAACTAATCGAAATTGGCTGATAATGCAAACATATGATAAACATATGTTTCCGAATAAAACAAAAACAAAATATCGGTAATCGAATGTGCACAGCCCGCGAAAATTCAAACTGCACCTTTTCTTTTGAACACTCCCCGTAGCTCCCTTAGATAAATAAGGTCCGAAAAGTTTCCTTAGAAAATTTTGTTTGTTTTCAATAGAGGCTGCAAGGGTAAACAAAACTTCGGCTGAGCCGAAGTTAACTTCCCCTATTTTTATGCTCTGTACCAGAGGTACACAGAGTAATTTAAATTTGTGCAAAAGTATGTAACAGTCAGAAGAAAGCATTTCCGACCCTATAAAGCTTATATATTCCTGATCAGGAGAGTTGATCTAGCCATGTCCGTCTGTCAGTTTGTCTGTCTGTCTGTCCGTCTTTCCGTATGTACAAAAAGATCTCAGAGATGGTAAGAGATAACATGACGTGTTCGACGTATATGGTAGAAAAACTTCTTATACT
Organism: Lordiphosa collinella; assembly: GCA_018904265.1. Taxonomy (NCBI): domain Eukaryota; kingdom Metazoa; phylum Arthropoda; class Insecta; order Diptera; family Drosophilidae; genus Lordiphosa; species Lordiphosa collinella. The sequence goes on along the minus strand of JAEIFV010000857.1, from coordinate 84,549 downwards.
TGCAGGCAGATCGTTTATTTTCAATGTTTGCAAAGCATCCTGCCGCCCCCGAAATTTAGAAAAAAGTCATATCTCCGTCAGTTTTATAGATAGAAGGTTCGAACCTTCTGGACATATTTTGAAATCAAGATTATTTATCGATCCGCCAAAGGAATGGTAAAGATCGGATGAACACTTGTCGAGTTATAAGGAAAACAAACAATTATGGGCAGCACCAATCGCAAGGGTGACGGGCAGCACTTCACAAGTACTGAGTATGTTATAGTCGGGCTCGACAGTCTTTCGTTCTTGGTATACACTTGAAAACTGTATTATAATTTTGCCCAGAAGCTTGGAACGCATAGAAGGAATCATCTCTGACCATATATATTCTTGATCAGCACGACGAGCTGTGTCGATTGAGCTTTATCCGTCCGTACGTCTGTCCGTCTGTCTGTTTCTACGCTAACTAGTCCCTTAGTTTTGAAGCTATCGAGCTAAAATTTTGCACACAGATATATTTGAGGTGCACACTGCACATATGTCGGAACCGCGAAAATAGGATAGTCACTTCTTGTTGCTGCCATAAAAATTTTTGTTTATTAATTCTTTTCTTAATATTTTTTTTTAGTGTTCCAATCACACAAGACATAAAGCTTATAAATTAAGTCATTGATCACAAAAAAGTCAGTGGTCACAAAAGTTTCAAGTGTATTTAAACTTCGGCAAAGAAGTAGCTAGCATTGTTTTTTTTTTTAATTTTTCCCGGAGACTACAAAGCAAAATATTAGTTAGCTGATCATTTTCACGATAAGGAAAGTGGAGCGTTGACAAGTAATTTGAGAAATGGTAAATCTGGATTTACCAAGTTTTTTCAATCTGTTTTTAAGATTGCAATCCTCTCAAAAAAGAGACTTTAAATCTAGATTATAGATTGACTTTTTTCTCAGTGTGGTTTGTAGCACTTACCGTTTATAACAGCACCAAGTCTTGGAAACCGTGTACGTTTGTGGTGCAGTGGGTAGTGTATGCGCCTGCTGTGCGGGAGGTCCTGATTTCGATCCCGCATCGGAGAATCAAACAAAATTCCATTAATAACTTTTACATAACCGGTCACCTTCAGCCAGCTAGTGGCGCCAGCTGTGAAATGCCACAAAAAAACTCTTTTAACATTGCCGTTTGGCTTTGGCGTTAGTCTGTAGGCCCCTTTTTCTGGAGCGAACACTAGAAGCACGCATGCCACGAGGTTGGTAAGGTAAAGCCAATTATTAGTTATACCTTGAATTCCAACTCAGAAACACTCTGAAGTTTCCTCTCAGTATATGTACACCACAAATCAATTGGTTAATAAGTAAAAGAGATGACAAATTTTAAAGTTGAGCTTTCGTCATCCAATGGGTGGACTTGATAAACTATTACTTGAATAAAAATTTACTTAAAGCAGGTATTTCTAAAACGTAAGATTTATTTTAAGCTTATTCTCTTATTCATGTTCATTTGATGACATTTTGATGACATTTTGAAAAACAAAACATTTGAAAAAACCAAATCTGAAACGCTGCCGCATTGCATTGCTCTTGACTGGTTTCATTTGGGCTTTATGACTACCATTACGACCAGCTGCTCATCTGCTGTTAACCACTTAGCAACTTGGCCACTGTCCAGGAGAATCTGCTCGTGACACAACAAAGCTAGCCTTCCTTCTTCCACAGGCTGTGTCCCTCTCTCTCTCTCGGGCTCACTCGGACTATATCAATTGTCACTTGTCGCACATCGCATGCCAGACAGTCACACGGCACATTAATAAGTTCACTTACACTTCCAGGCCAGACAACATTATTCATGCCTTCATGACATAATTACATTTTGAATTGCTTTTATGGCCAAGCTCGAATTTCGTTCGTTCGTTTCATTTGGTTCCTTAACGGTCTGTTAGGCCGTTTTGTTAATGACAAATGAAAACATTTTCCCGACATTTGCGTGGCAGCGGCAGCAACAAGCTGAACTGGACTTCTGCTTGTGCTCCACTTCAATTGTGTTTAATTAACATTGTGTGATGTGCCGGCAGCGAAGAAGTTCACTGTGTTAAATGCTCATTTTTCAAACGGCATATGCCCTGGGGTAGAGAAGTTTGCGCTTTGCTTTCACTTCAAGCAAATTCTGTAGAAATTACATTTCATGCAGGCAATTAAATAAACATCAATTATATAACATTTTTATTCCCCCACTTTCAGCCCAGAAATTCAATTTCGAGAAGAACAATTAACACTCTCAAATGCCAATCGGCCGAGTTTAATTATCTGTTGTCCTTTTGCCAATTTCCCAAATTCCTTCCTTATTTAAATTTTTCATATGTTCACTCCCCGCTTTGCTGTCACAAATATTTACCTTTTTAATTAATTGGTTTTTGCTTAAGAAAGCACCCGGAGCAGCGGGCAATGTAAGACAAATCCGGCAGGAACCCTCGGGCCCTTTGACCTTCGTGGCGTGTGCAGTTGCCGCCGTTGCCCAAATTAAATATTTAAATGTGTAAAAAGAACCAAAAATATTTTGGCAGTTTTTATTTGCCCACACACATTTCGGTAAATATTGATAAGACTCAAATGAAATCGCATACAAAATGGCCCATGTCAGAGTGGAAATATTTTGTATATTTTGTGTAATTTGAAATAATAACAAAATCAATAAATGCGCCACAGCGGCGACTTGTCCATAAAGTAGATTCGGAATAGCCACAATTGCTGGCGATTTATCTTGATTGTGCGCCAGTCACGGCAATGGGCCATAATAAACATTTTAAAGAAATTGAAAAACGCAAATTGACAATCAATGGCAATTGACGAGGACGGAGTGTCCCACGGGCGGAGCATGGGCAAATTTGGATTAAAATTGTCAAGAGGGCTTATTTGTATTTTAAAGTGTGTTTTGGAATATGGCAGAGAGTGGCTAATGACTGTGGATGTGGGGCAGGCTTTTAGCTAGTGCGGAAGCGGGCACTTAAGCCCAACCATTGACAATGACCCTGGGGACTGAGTGAATCAATTTGTTCATCATATTCCTGTGAAAAAGTATCGAATTTAATTTTCAAACATTCATTCATTGCCTATTCTTGAAATCGTTTTGATCATACCTTTTCTCACCGTGATTAACATGTCAACTTAAAGTTTCAGTGCTGGAAAGAATTCAGCTTATTTATTTATTAATTGATTTAATATCCCAGTGCTACAAGTTGCAACTTATATTTAACCAAGTCGAACGAAATACCGCTAGCTGAAGTCTTAGCGGGGAAACAGCTTCTGCGGCAATTGCCCCATCATTTTTGCAAGCACTGAGATGGATACTCTACTAGAAATGCTATTGGAGCTGAAGGCGAACAATGAGTTCCTCAGAACCATGTGTCTCTCGCTTTTAAAAAACAATAAATAATGGCTCTGTCATTGCGCCTAGGACTCTGGAACGCCCACGGGCTTGCAAATGGTTTTGATGAGCTCAAAAAGTTCCTTTCTGAGCAAGCTATTGACATCATGCTTTTATCTGAGACCTGGCTTAAGCCAGGCGTCTCTGTTCACATCCCAGGCTATGATATCCACAAAGCAGACCACCCAAACAACACAACCAGGGGAGGGGCTGCTATCTTGGTAAAACATGGAATATCATACTATCAATCTGCAGATGGCGACAATCCAGGTGGCTACTAGCAAAGGAGAGCTGCTCATATCGTCGATATACTTACCCCCTTCCCTCCCATGGTCCACAGCTGACTTAGCGGGGCTTTTCAACAGGCTTGGGAGCAAGTTCCTTATTGGTGGGGACTTCAACGCTAAACACAGGTTCTGGGGAAACTATAGAGCTGACTCGAGAGGAAGGAGCTTGCAAGAAGCTCTTGGTGCCACTTCAGCACAGATACTGGCAACAGGCCAGGCCACCCACTACCCGTTCGTCAACCCTAACACCCCTAGTGCCATTGACTTTTTTAGATTCAACGGACTGCGTCCTGATGAGCTGAGCATTAGGATGGAGTATGCCCTATCATCCGACCACCTCCCTCTTGTGGTTGAATTGGATGGAGCTCCTCGAACAAGGGCGACAAATGGGCGGTTACTCCCACCTGGCTCTGACCTGGCACTTTTCAGGAAGGACCTGGAAAGAACCTTGGACCTCAACCTCGAGATAACCCTTCCTGAGGATATAGAGGATGCACATGCAATTTTCGTGAATAAGGTGCATGCGGCAGCCCTTAAAGCACGTTCAAAGGAAACCCCCCAGGATCGCAGACCACACTCTTGCCTTCCGCCTGCCCTCTATGCTCTTCTGCTCATCAAAAGGAGACTGAGGAGGCAGTTTACTCGCACAAGAGACCCCAATGTGGATAGGGTATACAAAAGAGTGGCTAACAGAGTTAAAAAGCTGCTCGCGAGGTTCAGACAGGATGCCACAGACCGCTTCCTAGAAGGTATTACCTCTGATGCCAGAACAAATAATGCACTCTCGTCTCTCACCAGAAGATACAAGAAGCAGGATGCCATTAAACTCCCAACTCGCAAAACGGACGGTACTTGGGCGAAATCTCCACAGGAAAGGGCGGAAGCATTTGCGGAAAATTTAGGGGACAGATTTAAGCCATTTGAAACCACTTCCGTTAGCCGCAGGAGACATGTAGAGCATGTCCTTAACACCCCTGGGCAGCTAACGACCCCAGTATCACCAATTACTCTGGAGGAGGTTCAGGGCCAAATCAAGAACTTAAACAATAAAAAAGCCCCAGGCGAGGATGGCCTTGACAATAGGGTTATCAAAGCCCTCCCAGTAAAAGCGGTGCTCTTCCTGGTCTTAATTTTCAACGCGGCATTGCGACTGGGTCACTTTCCTAAGGTGTGCAAAAAGGCTCAAATCGTTATGATCCATAAAGCTGGCAAAAGCCCGTCGAAGGTCGAGTCATACCGTCCAATCAGTCCCAATATCGAAAATTTTCGAGAGGTGCCTACTAGCCCGAATTATGGCAATCGATGGGGTGTGTGGCAGGATACCTCCCTTTCAGTTCGGTTTTAGAAAGTCACATGGGACCCCTAAGCAGCTGAATAGGGTGACTAACTTTATTCTCGACGAATTTCAGGTGAAGGAATACGTGGTTGCGGTTTAAATTGACATTAAACAGGCTTTTGATAGAGTGTGGCATGACGGATTGCTCTACAAGGTTAAAGACATCCTTCCACCTCAGCTTTACTCTCTTGTGAAAAGCTTCCTCACGGACCGGACCTTCTCAGTAATCTTGGAAGGAGCTGCTTCCAATGTGAGGTTAATACGCGCTGGTGTGCCACAAGGAAGTGTCCTCGGACCAACCCTATACACTCTATACACTTATGACATGCCTGCATTAAAGACCAAGACTTACTCATTGCAACATTTGCTGACGATACTGCTTTTATGGCGAGAGACCCATGCATCTATTATGCCACCGATGTCGTTCAGCAATATTTGTATCACTTCAGCAGATGGGCTAAGCTATGGAACATTGGGCCTAACCTGGATAAATGTGCCAGTCTAACATATACACTTCGTCTCGATGAGTGCCCTGGCGACTTTCTCAATGAGCAGCTATTACGGCACTTGCCTGGACATAAATACTTGGGAGTATATCTGGACAAGCGCCTTACATTCGGAACCCATATCAACACGCTTGTAAGATCACTTTACGACAGAGTGAAGAAACTGGGATGGCTGCTCTCCAGAAGGAATAAACTCTCACTCCGTAACAAAGTGCATATTTACAAGGCAATTATAGCACCAGCTTGGAGACATGGGATCCAAGTGACAAAGATTCCAGTCCAGGTGTCTTCGCAAACTATCGGGAGCGCCCTGGTATATGTGCACAAGACATTTGGAGAGCGATCTCAACGTGCCGAAGTTTGGAGAAGTCATAAATTCACAGGTAGGCAAATACGTGGAGAGGTTGAGAAGTCACCCCAACACTCTTGCCAGAAGACTGTTGCGTAGACGTAGAAAAGCCGGAAGCAGAGTGAGACGACGCCGCAAGAGTTTCCCTAGAGAACTTCCAAACAGACAAATACCCTAGCAACCCCCCACACACTAGACAGAACCAATACACTAATTTTACACATATTTTATATCATCACAATCAACCATCCAATAATTAGATACAAAACACACACTTACACAAAGTAAGTTCAGATGAATATGTACACTTCAATCTAAAGAAAGTTGCCAATGAAGGTGACAGAAACTTTAGATAACAATAAAACAAATTAAAAAAAAAAAAATTAAGTATACATATGTAGACTCATGAGCTCATCCGGGTAGACTTCGCAATCTACAAAGAAGAGTCGCGTAAGGAGAGGTGTCGAACTACAGGCGGCACAACGGGCCATCGCTGCTTGCTGATGTTTTGTTATACAGGGTGGTCTATTTAAAAATTGGAATTTAATCTATACATCTATATAAAAGTGAAAGTATGTTTGTATATTTGTACGTTTGTATGTTTGTCCCTTATGGGCGTCTAAGCCGCTGAACCGATCTTCACGAATTTTTCACAGTAAGTTCATGTCGATCAGGAAAGTGTCATAGGCTATGTCTCATGTCTGTGAAATGGTCCAAAAACCGCGAAATTTGCAAAATTATACCGTTCATCCGATTGCAATGAAAAGGTGGGAATAGTTGAACGCTTGCCCCGGAAGGTTTCTAAGTTGAAAGAAATAGCTGAAAACGGTCCAAAAACCGCGAAAATTGCAAAATTTAAGTTTTCGCACAAACTTTGGGAAATTGATCGACGCTTGCCCAGGAAGGTTTCCAAGTAGAAGAAACCTCGAAATTTGCAAAATGTTCGTTAGTTATAAAACTTTGGAGGATTCTGATTTCAAGAAATGGGCGGAAAAGAGTCCAAAAACTTCGATAATTCAAAAACTAGAACAAGAACAAGAACAAGAAATTTCAGAAAATTGTCCAAAAACCGCGAAAATTAAACAATTAGCCGTTTCGGTAAATCTTTGGATAGTGGTTCGACGCTTGCCCGAAGGGTTTCCAAGTAGAAGATATGGGCGGAAAATGGTCCGAGAACCGCGAAATTTGCAAAATGTTCGATTTTGATGAAGCTTTGACGAATGGTTGTACGCTTGCCCGCGAAAATATCTAAATTGAAGACTTGGGCCGGAAATGGTCATAAAACCGCAAAATTTCAAAAACTTTACCGTTCATCCGATTGCCATAAAACTTTGGGCAACGCTTACCCGTAAAGGTTTCTAAGGTCCAAAAATCGCGAAATTTGCAAAATAACCTTATGAGTATTTATGAAAGCGCTTAGTGCTTATATTAAAAATTCGGCGTTGGTAAATGGAAGCTGTAGATTACACGGTCCAAAATATTGCGAAATTTGCATATTTTTGATTTGAGACTGAATTATTGTGAAGATTTGATAAACATCAATTGTTGAACATTAATTGGACAGATTGGTTCATGTCATTTATTTATGAAAAACAATTTCGGTCAAATGACCACCAGGTTGACTTGTCAGTAGCCCATTCGATCCACCCAATTTTTGAGAACATTTTCACCAATTGTTTCAGAATTGTTTGCATAACATTTGCCCTTGACCGCTCCCCAAATATAGTCTAACGGTGTCAGATCATATCTTCTTGGCGGCCAATACACATCTCCATATTTGCTGATTATTCGATTTTCGAAGATAGGGCGCAGAAGATTGATTGTGACGTGCGCTGTGTGGCACGTAGCGTCGTCTTGTTGAAATCAAGTCCAAGTCTTCCGCTTCAATTTCCTCGAAGAACCAATCACTTAACATTGCGCGGTAGCGCGAGTTGACTTCGATGGTTGTTCACGCACATTTTCAGCAACCACAGCAATGTTTTCGGTCGAGCGCACCGGACGAGTACGTAAACGGGTTGGTTTATCCACCAACATTCCAGATTTACGAACTCGCTTCACGAATTGATCAACAAATTGAGTTTTGGGAACATTTTTTTGGTTTTTTTTTTCAAATTTGGCATAGTTTGAGTCGAGGACTCACCACTTTGGAAATATGTTTTTAATATTTCCCAACTTTCTTCAAGCGAATAGCGACCCATTTCGTAAATGTCAAAGTTTTAACTAAATTTTAGTAGCTTTCCGAATGACATTTGTTGTTTTTAAAGTTAAATTATGAATAGTTCAAATTCCAAACACTCGAAGGACCACCCTGTACTAATCTTAAAATTTATGTTTATGAATCACTATGTCGGCAAAGGCCCATAATAGGGATGTGGAATATTTCAAAAATATCTTTATCGATATTTTTGGCGATATTGATATAAATTTCGATATAAATATATTAGGGTAAAAATATCGATAATATCGATAATATCGATATTTTTTCACAAAATGCGTCTATTTGACTAAGCGTCTTTACAGGTAGCAAGTCTATTGAGGTAATAAAGGTGTCATTTGACGCATGAAAAAATAAATACATTCTGTTAAAATGGACTCAGTGTATTTTTATAAGTTTAAGAAAAGATATATTTTATATTTCATTTATAAAGGGAACTTCTGAAAACTTTTCCAAGTTTTCATATTAATGGGACTAAGAGAAAGCATCTGCTCTTAAAAACTTCAAAAGTAAACATATTATTATGCTTAACACGCTGTATTCAAATTTGATTTAGTTCATTGCATCATCATAGTCGCTGCTATATTTTTATACCCGTTACTCGTGAAGTAACGAGGGTATACTAAACTCGTGCAAATGTATTTAACAGGCCGAAGAAAATATCTCCGACCCCATTAAGAATATATATTCTTGATCAGCATCAACAGCCGAGTCGATATAGCCATGTTCATCTGTCCGTCTGTCTGTATGAACACCTAGATCCCGGAGACTAGAAGAGCTAGAGCTACCCAACTTTGTATGTAGACTCCAAATGTCCCTACGCAGATCAAGTTTATTTCAAATTTTGGCCAAGCCCCCTCCCTCCCCCACAATAAAAAATGTTGAATAACTCCTACAATATTTAAGATATCAAGCTCAAATGTTGCAGTTAGTGTAAGTGCCCAATATCTACAATATCTGAAAGTTGCCTAAAGATCGGATAATAAATGGCAGAGTTATATAAGTTATAAAAAACATTGCATTCCATTTGGTGCTACAGCCGTTTTTTTCAAACATAATGTTGAAATGCTCTCATTAATGTTAATTAATATAGGGAAAGGCTATTAAACACTAATTGCCCTGAGTAACGGGTATATCGAAGTCGGGCAGGACCGACTTTAATTTTCGCTATCGTTTGTTCTGAAGTGATTAGTCTTGAAATTCATTTTTCAGTATAGAGTTTTATAGCTAAAATATACCAGAAACATAACCAATAAAACTTATAGTCCAAAATCCACGAAACGTAAGAAATTCTGTTTTTTGCCAATAATCGTTAGACAGGTTGAGTTATATGCCCATCGGTCATTCGACTTCTGTAGTCAGAAACCACACTTTTTTTAGCCGAAGCCAGGCGATCCGATGGCACTGAGGCTTCCTGGTGTAATAAGATATGCCAATCCATTGGCATTGCAATGCCAAGTCAGAAAGCACTGGCAATGCGGGTCCAGGTTCAGCGACGGAAAATTTATATAAAAATCTAATCCGTCTAAAAAAATTCAAAGACTTGAAAAATAAATGATATGATTTTCATTAGCGCTTCCGGAGACTGAACATGTCCGATCCTGGCTATGATTTTTTGTATAGACATACAAATATACGTACAATATCAGTACATTATATGTGCATTACAAAATAAAAATGCAAAATATACAGACATGCATAAAAAACCGCCGACTCACACACAAATGAACATTAATTCGCGGAGGTCAATATCATTAATACTTACCGATTTAGGTTTGCAGTTCAGCCAAGCATCTCTATGCTTTGTCTTTCAGTGCGCCTATATGTTTGTCAAATTGCCACTGGTCTTAAAAGTTTTATTACACAATTTGCACTGTGATTTTTGTGCATACACTCGTCAAAAAACCAAAAGAAACTGCTGATCGCAGCAAAAATATCGCAAAAAAATATCCGATATATCGCAAGGGGAAAAATATTCGATAGCGATATATCGTATTTTTGAACAAAAATATTCGATATTTCGATATTATTTTCGACATCCCTAGTCCATAATAACTCATACTGGCACACAAATGTGGATTTTGATAAGCCGAAAGTGTAAACATCGCTGGCCAGAATTAGTATAAGATGAGGCACTTATTATAATCTGTACCAAAAAACCGTGTCAAAAATCCGTGTTAAAAATTTGAAACAAAGATCCATATTCACACAAAGATCTAACTTTAACTCTTCTAGTCTCTGGGATCGAGGTGTTCATACAGACCAACGGAAGGACGTCCAGACGGACAGGGCTAAATCAGCTCTACTACTGACTCTTCTTCTGCCTGTTACATACATTTGCACGACTTTACTCTTTTTATAACCTGTTCCCATTGAAAATGGGAAAAGGGGGATCATGAAGTGCAAAGTGCAAAAGTATGTAACAGGTAGAAAGAAACATTTGCGACCCTATAAAGTATATATATTCTTGATCAGCATCAACAGCCGAGTCGATTTAGCCATGTCCGTCTGTCCGTCCGTCCGTCTGTCCGTCTGTCGGCATGAACGCGTCGTTCTCAGAGACTATACGAGATAGAGCTACAAATTTCAATTTTGCTTGTGGGAGAGAGGGGGGGTCTTGCATTGCCAGTTATCGCGCGCGGCCGCATGCCATGCGTTTGTGTGTATGTTGGAGTGTGTGTATGTTGGAGTGTCCCACCCGACAATTTCTCGTATGTTTCCGGACCTAAGAGAATTACGTAAGTTTCTCTTAACATCGAAGTCCGCTTTTTGTTAGAGATGTGGGTTTCAAGCGGACATCAGTTATTACGATAGCTTCTCTTAAATTCGAAATCCGTTTTTCCTTCGAGAAGCGGGTTTCAAACGGAAAAGATTCAGTTTTCGACTCGTTTTTAAACCGTTTTCGCTATCGAAAAAGTGTCGAGAACGGATTCGAAAACGTGTATCGAGAACTTAAGTTTTGCTGCCACAAACTGAGCGACAGGTAATACTTCTTCGGACCCAAAACGGAACACGTTCTCGATAGTTTTGTAAGAGTAAATTTCTAGAAAATGTCGAAAACGGATCCGTTCTCGAGGTCGATTGTCGGGTGGGGTGTGTATGTGTGAGTGTGTGTATATGTAAAGGAAAACACACGAAATCAAGGGAACAGGGTATTTTGTAGTCGGGGCACTCGACTGCAGCTCCCTTACTTGTTACTCATTGAGTAACGGGTATAAAAATCTCTTGTTTTCGTTTGGTATTGGTTTTTTCATAATTTTCTACGATAATGTCATCAATGTTTTAAAAAGCCTCTAAAGTGCTTTTGTTATTAGAAGAAAAGTAGTCGCGCAACGAATCTAAACTTAGTTGGGCTTCTTTGGTTGAGGGATGTTTCATATTGAAATCAGATTGGGCAAAATGCTCCTCATCTTCAATGCATTCTGGAGTGAAATTGTCCAGAATACACGGCAATTGCTGTATTATTTTCAATGGCTTCTGCGTGAATGTTAGCGTAGTTAATCGAATTTTTTGCTTGCATCAGCGCTGAAACCGGCTTTGATCTGGTGCATAATCTTCATTTAGCACTATGGCGAACTCCTGTGCCTTAGCGAACTGGTCCACTAAGAGTTTTATTTTGAGAACGGATTTGGTTGAACCAGGACAACAATGCTGCTTCCAAGTAAACATGTGTGCTTTTTCTATCCCTTTTCTTGTCACGATTGGTGACAGCACGGACCTCTCGTGCATTTTTTTTGATGCGCGAAAAGGTGCTGACGGTTACTTCCCAGGGAGCATCATCTGATAGATGCTAGTTATTAAGTCACTTTAAACTTTTTTTTTTATTATTAAAGTAAGTAAAGTAAAATGGCTTGTCACGTTGACACAGCCCCAAAGGGCCAAAGCCGAGCTTTTCTCAATCTGTTGGCTTGTGCGCTTCTAATTTTCGCACAAGTGAAAGGGACCTTCAGTTTAACGCCGAATCCGAACGGCAGTTTCAGAAGCTTTTCATGGCTAATTACTACAAAGCTGGCGCCAACAGCAGAGAGGGGTGACCGGGTGTAAAGTTTATTTAAAGAAAAACGTTTCATTAGATGTTCCGAGGCGGGATCGAACCCACGACCTCTTGCACAGCCACCCGGCCACTATGTTTATATATGTTTAGCTATCGATGAAAAGTCAATCGATAATTCAATTTACGAGAACAGTGTTGGAAAATTAGCTTACAACCGATTAACCGAAAAAAGTTTGCATACAAGCGATAAGCGATTTAATTCTTATAGTAAATTTGCCCATATCACTTTCTAATACACTCAGAAAAAAATTTGCCACGAATTTTAGAAATCGCTTTATTTTAAAATTTGCCCTGGTATTTAGAAAAATTTTCTAAGTTTTCCGAAACTTAGAAAAATATGCCATAAAATGATTTTATTAGTAAAAACTTTTCTAAAAACAAGAAAAGGCGAGATTTATCTCATAATTAAGGCGCATTTTCCCAAAATTGAAAGCAAACTTGATTTGCCTGCAAGTATAAAAACATATGTTAAATACATGTCAAACCTCTATCTCTTACTATCTCTGAGATCTGTTTGTTCATATGGACAGACAGACAGACAGACGGACGCACAGACGGACACTTTTGCACAAACTTAATATACTCTGAGTACCTCTGGTACCTCTGGTACAGTATTTCTATTAGGGCAAAACTAACCTATAAATTTAGAGAATAGTTGCCCGTAAGGAGACTACTGTAATTTCTTAAAAACATGGAAAATTTTCTAGAACTAATTTTCTTAAAAATATGGCGAGAGCTTAAGTTAAAGTCGGTCCTGCCCGACTTCGATATACCCGTTACTCAGGGAAATAAATGCTGCATTTCCTTCGCTTATGTTATTTAATAGTGCATTAACATTAAATAGAACACTTCAACATTATGAAAGCAAATTGCACATGCGGCGCCAAAAAGTTAGCAACGTTTTTATTACTTTTATAACTTTGTCATATTTATCCGATCTTTAGGCAACTTTCAGATATTGTAGATACTGGGCATACACTAACTGCAACATTTGAGCTTGATATCTTCAATATTGTTGGAGTTATTCAACATTTTTAATTGTGGGGGCGGAAGGGGGCGTGGCCAAAATTTCAAATAAACTTGATCTGCGTTGGGATAATAGGAGTCTACATACAAAATTGGGTGGCTCTAGCTCATCTAGTCTCCGAAATCTAGATGTTCATATAGACAGACAGACGAAGAGGCCCATGAAAGGACGACGTTACGCTACGCTTGACGAGATAAAGACGGCATCGAAGGAGGAGCTGAACAAGATAAAAAAAAATGATTTTTTGAAGTGCTTCGAAGATTGGAAAAACCTTTGGCACAAGTGTATAATATCTCATGGGGATTACTTTGAAGGGGACAAAATAGATATTCATGAATAAATAAATAATTTTTGAAAAAACACAAAATTCGCGATACTTTTTGAACACACCTCGTATACGAAATAATTGGACACGTTTTTTCCCGATTTCGGAAAAATCTGCCCGCAAGGAAAATACCCGGGAAATTCGATATGCCAAAATCTATTATTCATCGGATTGATTTGAAATTTTGTTTGTAAGGACAGTAAGTGAAATGAATTGAAATGTGATTTTTCGATGATGGGAAATTGGAAAATTCCCCGAAAAAGCGTCGGAAAAGTCTGTATGGTGAGAATTTTATTTGTCGTCCGATTGACTTGAATTTCGGTTTGTAAGCAAAGTATGATAAATAATTGGACACGTATTCTCCCGATTTCGAAAAATCTGCGCGCAAGGAAAATTCCCGAGAAATTCGATACGCAAAATCTTTATTTTCATCCGATTAACTTGAAATTCGGTTTGTAAGGATAGTAAGTGATATAATTTGTAATGTTATTTTCTGAAGTTGGAAAATTTGAACTTAGGGACCGAAAACTCAGCAGACAAAAACCTATTTTCATACGATTGGCTTTAAAATTGGTTTGTAAGGATAGTATAAGAAATAATGAAATAACAGTAACTCGGGTTTTTCATTGCACTGGATGTGTGCGGGACCTGGACCTCGACCTGGAGATGGCACTGGACCTGGACGTGGAAGTGGACGTGGACCTGAAAGTGGCCATTGAGGTGGCCATGGAGGTGGCCGTGGAGGTGGCCATGGAGGTGGCCATGGAGGTGGCCATGGTGGTGGCTATGGAGGTGGCCATGGAGGTGGCCATGGAGGTGGCCATGAAGGTGTCCATGGTGGTGGCAATGGAGGTGGCCCTGTAAGTGGCTATGGAGGTGGCCATGGAGGTGGCCATGGAGGTGGACCTGTAGGTGGACATGGAGGTAGAAAATGGTCCAAAAACCGTAATATTTGCAAAATTCTTAATCTCGGTGAAACTTTGGGGATTGGCTAGACGCTTGCCCGGAAGGTTTTTAAGCAGAAGAATTGGGCGGAAAATGGTGCACAATCTGCGAAATTTGAAAAATTATAGCGTTCATCCGGATGCAATGCAACTTTGAGGAATGGTTGGAGAATTGGTGGAAAATGTTTTTTGTTGGCCGATCTTTATCAAATTGGGTTTGTAAGCTTTAAATTTGAAAAGTTCACCACCAAGATCGGAAATGTCAGGAGAGACTTTATTTTTAACCGCGGAAGGGGCATAAGAGTTAATCTCTGCTTTCAGCCGATGTATGTAAGATACGGTCAAATATTTTCCGATTTGTGAAATCCACCCCCAAGTCGGAAAAGAAAAACTAATACTCTTATCGGTTAAATAAGCTTAACTGACGGCGGCGCAGCGAAGCAAGCCTGCATATTTGCTAGTTCAAAAATAACAAAACAAAATTATTTTCTTTGATGGTGACGGTGAAGTGCTTGTGTTGCGGATGATGCATTCCCACTGCACAAGCGCATAATGAAAACCTATGGTTCTAGAAACCTATCCACAGCAGAAAGGATTTTCAGCAACTGGCTAACTCGCTGTATTGAGAATTCATTCGGCTTTCACTTTTCAGTAAGGCCGAGAAAGAGTGTAAAATATCCCTGCGGCATGCTGTTTTCGGCAAAATTATATGACGAGAATATGTCTAATATGGACCCGCAGTTGTACGCCTATTTATTGAAGCCTTCCGTGGTCGGGTACAGGATTACCACAAATATATATAAAATTAATGTAAAGGATTTTGTCAACTCTCCAGCCGGGTCAGTTCCCTGGCAAAACGAATCTACTGGCGTGTGGCAATAATAAAGAATTTTATTGTTAATTATAAACCAAAAAACATTGAGGGTATTCACTAGCCCTCGTAAAATGGCAAAGCGTAAAATGTAAGTCCAAAAGTTTACGAAACAAAAACAAAACACATGAGAAAAAAATTACAACATTTAACATGCCTTGGGGTATGTTTAAAAATCAGTCGTAAATGTGAAAAAGTGTAATGTTTTGAAGTGTTGTAAAATTTTCCAAAGAATCGGATAAAAATACTTAATATCGAGCCTTTTCCAGATTTTTGTCTTAATAATATGCGGTCACTGTAAATTATAAAAAAAAAAACTGGAAGGCAATGCAAAGCGTTGGAAGAATGATATGACGCCAAGCGCTTCCGCAAGGCACTCTGTTGTTGAAGGGACGCAACAATGGCAAGAAGCTGCGTTCCTGTCGCATTGTCTAGCGCTCGCTCGAGATGATTCATGCTCGCGTTAACCAGGCCATCTGGCTGCTGTGACTTGAGCACCAATATCATGTACGAGTGCTTGGTTGATAAGCTGATCAATGCTGCAAAGGGTTCCTCCAACTCGTACCATATCTGTTCGAAAATAAGAAGAAAACAGCAATTTTACTGACATATTCACAAAAAAATTTAACAATTCCGTAGCCTAACTGGGAGTCGTGAACACCCAAGATTTCAAAACATAAAGAAATACAATCAATAAAACTCTGCCTGTAACAAGACCTAAAGAGCCGCCATCACCTACTCCAAACATTGTTTTAATTTTTCTTATTAAAACAGCTATTTTGCATACTATGCATGCATATACTAAGGGCGGAACATACTTTGCGATGAGCAAAAGTAGATGGTTTTTAAAAAAATTCCAGAAAAAAAGTGTAAGAGATTATTTATTTATGTTTTTTTTATTAAATAGTTAATGAATGAAAGAAAAATACAAAATTTTTTTTGTCAATATGAGGGCCGTTCAGAAAGTTATCGGCCTCCGAAAAATAATGAATAAAAAAAAGGTGCCCACATGGTGACCATGGTTGCAGCACTTGGGATGATCTGAGAAAAAAAAGAAAAATGCGGTTATGTTTAGAACTAATGTGGCTATCGTTCGGCCCTCCGAAAAAAATTGAAATTTTTTTGACAAAATGGCGGACATTTGAAAACAAAAAATTTTTTTTGGCCTTTTTTTTTGGTAGTGTAGTGTAAAAAAAGTACACTTAAAATATAGGTATCCAAAAGTTGGAGGGCCGAACGATAGCGACGACAATTCTGCGTCGTATAAGCCCTTCCGGAGCAAAATCGGTCCACTGGTTTCCTCTGAATCGTGGCCACCAGTTTGAAAAACGTGGTTTCGAGATAAAAGCGTTTAAAGTTTGCAGTTGCTAGGCAAATCAGCTCACTTTAGGTCATTAAAAGGCCCATATCTTCTAAACTATTTCGAATTTTTGGAAAATCCTTTTAGGGGGATATTTTTGAATATCCAAGCTACAAAAATATGCAAAAAAAAAAAGTCGAACATTTTTTTTCCGCAAAGTGTTTTCCCCCCTTAAAGGGCCAAGTCAATTTTTCGCTTATCCAAAGCTTGTTGCATTCTTTGTCTTGGCTTTTTTATTTTGTTTTATATTCACTAGTCAAGTTTTGGCACTCAAATAGCTCGTCTAAACATCTGGCTTATAGCAATTTTACACTAAGGCATAAAGGCTGCCTTTACTGAAAACTACCTTAAGGCAGCCGGTAGAGTGTGCCTTCGCCATTCAGAAAGGTGACAGCTTTGTTAAAAATTAGTTCGGCCGAAAATACGGCAGGTTTTTACAAACATAGTTGGCCCTGAAAAATTACTACAGTGAATCAAAAGAGGTTGCTCAGTAGCTCGTGTGTGGTAAATTTACGCTTTACCATTTTTCCAGAGCTAGTAAATACCCTAATTTTTAATTATTATGATATAATTAATTATTTAATAAAGAGATGTATTACTGTGGTTGCTAAGTGGCAAGATTTATTGCAGCATGCTGCTGCACCTTCGAAAATAAGCAGGGATGCAAACCGGATCTGAACCGAACCGAACCAAACCGAATCGGCTTCCTTTCAGAAATGCTGAACCGAACCGAAAACCACAAAGAAAAACGGTTCGGTTTGGTTCAATTCTCTGAAGAGTTTTTAAATGTGAATCGGTTTCCTCTAGCCAATGATACTTAATCGATTCATTTTCCTAAGATTATCTTAATTCGACCCTATAAAAGGGGACCGAATTGATATTGCCTTTAAGGATTTTTGTTTTTTTTTTTTTTGTTTAAAGAATACATTTATTGGTAACTAGCCTTCTGCTACCTTTTTTGGCCGCTTATACTAGTGTGATATTGTGTTTTATCAGTACTTGGCAGTGTCCATTTGGGCTTACCGATAATGTATAAGTGTTTTAATGTAGGTATTAAGTGAGAAAATGTGAGAATTTGGTGTAAATGGTGTCCTGCTAGAGTCGCCGTGAGTTCAGGTCCTTGGGTAAGACTCTTTTTAACCTTCTTCTTTGGCGTACACCTTGGATTCTCCGTTTTCTTAACAAGTTTTAGTTTGTTGGGGTGGTGAGATAGCTTGTCAAGGTAAGTGGCGGCCTGTTTGTTGATAACATCCCCAACCATGGGAACTCCAAGGTCTTTTTCAATATCCCTGGTTCTCAGGTACCATTCAGCTCCCGTAATGCGTCTAAGGATTTTCGCCTGGACCACTCTAATCTTCTTCAGGTGAGACTTCGCCGCGATTCCATAAATTTGTAGGCCATATCTCCATACCGGAGCCAGAATTGCCTTGTAGATTAGGACTTTGTTCCTGAGCGACAATTTGTTGTTGGAGTTCAGGAGCCACCCCATGCGCCGTGCTTTGGCAGCCACTGCCTGAGCTGTTGTCTTGACATGGTGTCCAAAGGTCAGTCTTCTGTCCAGTGTCACCCCAAGGTATTTATGGGCTGCTTTATGCTCTATAAGCTGACCGTGCAAGAATACTCCCGGGCACTGAAGCACACTTGTCTGTGTTTATGGCAATGTTACATCTAGCGGCCCAATTGCTAAACCTATTCAAGTACTCTTGAAGGGCATCTGTGGCTGAGTATATGCATTTGTCACGAAGATCTTCGAGGGCGCAAGCTGATTTTGACAGACTCCTGGACCAACTTGGACAGAAGTTTATTATTGGAGGTGACTTTAACGCCAAACATCGATTATGGGGCAACTTTAGAGCAGAAAGCCGTGGTACAGCGCTCTTTAATGCCATCACGGACTCCTCCGCTCAGGTTCTGGCTACTGGTCGTCCGACCTACTACCCCTCTAACCGACGAAGCACACCCTCTGCTATTGACTTTTTCATATACAATGGGTTTCAAGCAGCCCAACTTTCTGTGAAGGAGGAGTACGAACTATCCTCAGATCATCTTCCTATTCTGGCTACTATCCACACGTCCCCACAAAGAATCCCCAAGAGGCAGTTCTTACTCCCATCTGGATCCAACATCCAAACCTTCAGAACCGAGTTGGCGAATTCCGTCAACCTTAATATGGAGATACAAACCACGCAGGATGTCGAAGATGCTGTTGCTATCTTCCTAAATAAAGTACAACAAGCTGCCCTGAAGGCTACTCCCCCACTGGCCAAACTTATCTACCCGGAGGACTCTCTACTGGACTCAACCCTGCTGCTGAGGAGTTGCTTTATTTTAAAAAGCGGCTACGGAGGGAGTATATCCGCACAAATGACCCCCGGATTCACAGAATATACCGCAGAGTTGCCAACAGAGTAAGAAAGGTCCTTGCCACACTCAGGCGTGAGGCGACAGACCGAATGCTAGAAAAAGCTACTGCGGATGAAAGCTCGAAGTTTGCGCTTTGGAAGCTCACCAAACGGTTCAAGCGGCAAGTTGCGCCAAAGTTCCCAGTTCAACGTCCTGATGGTTCCTGGGCAAAATCACCACAGGACCGAGTGGAAGCCTTTGCCCTGAACTTAGAAGAGCGGTTCCAGCCGTATGGAACATCCTCGCCCCGCCGGAACCAATTAGTCTCAGATGCCCTAGATAGCCCCCTCCAAATGGCCCTCCCAGTTCCGCCAAACACCTTCCCTGAGGTGAAAGGGGAAATCAAGGACCTGGTGGTACGTAAGACCCCAGGCATTGACAACATTGACAACAATACAATGAAGCTCCTGCCAGACAAAGCCATATTGTTCTTGGTGATCATCTTAAACGCGGCTCTGAGACTAAGCCATTTTCCATCACCCTGGAAGAAAGCCAGAATTGTTCTCTTTCACAAGAATGGAAAACCACCATCCTTTAAGGATGAGTTGACACAAATTGTACAATATGTACTCCTGTAAGTCTACCGCACTTGCCCACCGACCTCTTAATAATCCTGTCATCAGTCTGCATTTCTTTCTTAAAAGTTGATAATTGATTAATCGTCCTCTACTGGACAATATTCTCAATTTTCTGTAGTACTTCACCTTAATTCAAGCTTAGCTAGGAGAGTTTTATCTCATACGATTAATAGGGTGTGTAATATGCATAGTACATATTCTTTTCTAGCTTTCGCTTTTCTTGCTATCGAACTGCATTTCTATAACTAATAGTCAAATCCTAAAAATCCGACTTTATACATTTTTGATATTCTTATCAGGGTCTTAAAGATATTTACTTGTTTTTTAAGAATTCAAGTTCTAAGAGTCACATTACGACTGAAATCGTAACATTTCATAAAATGCCTTTATGAACCAATGTACCCAAAACCATGTCATGAACCGAACCGGCGGTTCAGAAACTTTGTGAGCCACCGAACCGAACCAGTACTTATTTTTGAGTGGTTTGCATCCCTGAAAATATGAGATTAGTAGTCTCCACCTTAGATTCAGTGCTATATCGGGTGATAATTTTCTCAGCAACTCATCTCTAAAGGGGAAGCTCGTTCTTGTCTTTTTTTTGTTTTCCAAGTACTCGCCAATTAAACCAGCAAAGCCAACATTTCTTTTCGGTTCACCTTACGCCTTATTGACCACTACTTTTGGTGATCTTGCATGTATCTCACCTTCAACAGCAACCCTTTTTCATGCTCTTTTCACAGAAATCTTCTCAAAATGGATCCGTCAAAAGGATCCGCCCCAACTGTCTTTATTAAAGCAATCTTTTCTTCATGTCGAAAATGTTCAATCCGAATTTTGGTCTTGCGCTTTTTAGTGGGCTCCATTTTTCAATCCACATACGCTATCAATAGGCCAACTATCGATAAATTCTGTGGATTTCGTTCGTGTTGCTGGATACCAAACAATCGAATTTTGTTGGCCTTGGAACTGGACTTTTGGACCTTGGACAGTGGTGGATCTGGACGGCAGATCTGGCCGTTGGACCTGGACGGTAGTAGACCTGGACAGCGGTGGACCTGGACATGAATCTGGTGGGAGATCTGGACGTTGGACTTGGACCTGGACCGGTGGTGGACTTGGACGGTGGTGGACCTGGAAGGCGGTCCTGGACCTGGACGGTGGAGGACTTGAACCTGGACCTGGACCTGGACGGTGCATCTGGACAACACATGTCCCCCGTTTAATCTGTCATCTAAAAAAATTTGTTTCTGCTTTTAAGAAAATACCTTTTCTCTTATTAAGGAAAATTTGTCACCATAAAGCAGTGTCCACACGGCATGAAATAGCTGCGAAATGAAAAAGTCTGTTTAAAACAAATTGCTGCGACAATTTTCCGCGTCGCAGTTTCATATCCAGTGTCCACTCGACACGAAAAAAACTACGTATTGACACTACGTTCTGTTACTAATTACGTAAATATGAAAAAAACGATTCGTATCGATGTTTCGCAGGGAATCGGACAAAATGATCGCACCAAAAAAAGATTCTGCCAGAAAGCGGCGATTACGAGCATTGTCAAATGTTGATAATATTAATTTAATAAATGCTGTGAAAGCTATGAGCGAGTTTTGGGACATGGCATACAAGAGGCACTCGGATTCCAACGCAGTCAACGCGGCCTGGATGTGGATCAGTGGGAAGCTTGACAAAGGAGGTAAGTCATGCCGCTATATATTGAAACATTATTTATAATTAAATGTTATATTTCAAGTGATGGAATGCAAGGCTGCCTGGGTAGCGCTGAAGGACAGCAACCGGTGCCACACCAAAATGCCATCTGCAAAGCGCTTCCTGACAGGTAGCGCAGGTGGCGTTCCATTGGACACACCTTCTTTGGCGGAATCCAGTACCATTGATTGGGAGATCGCTAGTGCAATGTCTTTTCTGCCAAACACATCAACAATGCGGAAGTAAGTTAAAAAAATTAAACATTTACCGTATGCTCTATTCCTTGCAAGACATTATATTCGGAACGCGGTCCAAGTGAGCCGAGCACACCCGATTATATTTGGAACCTATCGCTTCCACACTCGATGGTTGAGGAAGTGTTTAACTTTGATGGGGATGCTTCGAAGTCGCGCTCAAATGATGTTGAGATTGGGACGGAGTCGATATACAGGGTGGGTCAAAAGAAGTCACCCTATTGGAAGATGCTCTTATTTTTACAAATAGCCGCCAAAGTCAGATCTGTTTTGTCATTTGTGGACTAGACAGATGTAGAATACAAGTGAACAAGCCATGGATCGATAAACTCCCCAAGAACGCGGAATAATCGTGAATAATCGATATTACGACCAAAATTATAATGAGGCTCATTTCCACCTCATTTCCGCCCAATTTAACCGTTCTAGACTTTTTTTTGTGGGGTTTTTTGAAATCCCGTGTTTACGTAACTAAGTCCGAGACCTTGGAAGCCCTCAAGGACAACATTCGAGACGAGTGCGAGAATCTGCAGCCCGAAGTTCTTGCCGAAGTGATGAAAAATGCCATAAAACGAGCCCGTATGGCAATCAATTGTAACGGCGCCCATTTGGCCGATATTATCTTTTCGAAATGACCAATAAAATTCTAAAGGTTCAAATAAATATAATCAAAAAACAGAATCTACGTTTCTTATTTAGAAAAAAATTAAAGCCAAACAACATCGGATGACTTCTTTTGACCAACCCTGTACTAATATGTAAGTTAAACAGATAATTGTTGTGAGATTTTGTGACATGGTTAAGCTTGTTCAGAAAAAAGCACGCCCTCAGAAAAATCTGACTGCCAAAGCCCTCCAGTTGCCGAGAATATGGCGTCCGCAATCGAGAGCTTGGTGAGCCAAAAAACCGCGAAGCCGAAGAATTGAACATAAAATATGTTATATCATATTTCACTTTGTTTAAAAATCATAATATTTAATTTGTTTTCTTTGCCAACAGTTTCTTTAAATATTACACTGAACCAAAAAATTGATCCATTCGGGTCAAGGCTATCCAAAAAGCGATTAAAACACACATTTCAAGAAATATTGGGTCATCGCTGGCCCTTGAATGAATTTAGTACCGTTCGGAAGAGGTTTTCAAGCTGAATACAAGTCAATTTTTCAGAATTTCTCTAGCACGTAAAGTTTTTGAGAAAAATTGCACTTTTCAGAAACTTATTAAAAAGCCATCTTGAACGGAATAAAGTTTTTGAAAATTTAGATGCATAAACGGAACTATAAGAAAATTAAAAAAAAATGTACAACTTAATTTTCTCGACAATCATCCTAACATAGTGTGTCGGTAGGGTCTTCTTAAAATCAGTGTCTCATTGTTTAAAAATGAATAAATATGCCTATACAAATAGAATGTGGTACCAACGATTTGTCAAAGTTGACCATATTACTCCCAAAATCCATTTTTAAGCATTTTAAACAGTTTATTTTATGATCTTTCTCAAAAACCTCGGTGAGTATTTCATCGCCAGTTTTAAAAAGACCCTACCGACACACAGCTATGTTGTTTTTTATAAACATCTTTTTTAATTTATTTATAGTTCCTAGACCAACAACCAGGAATTTGGTTTATTGCCGTTTAAACATTATAGTTCCCTCTATGCATCTAAATTTTCCAGTAACTCATTCCGCTTAAGATGGCTTTTTTTAAAAGTTCCATTTTAGTCACTTTTAACAACTTCGACCATTGATTTCTCAAAAACTTCACGTGCTAGAGAAATTTTGAAAATAAACTTTTGATTAGCTTCAATGCCTCCGTCGAACGTTATCAATTTCATGCCTCGGCTTGCATGGACCCAATATTTGTTAAACTATGTAATGGGCTGTTCTCAAAATGGCGTAAATTGAGTCCATCCGGGATCAACACTTTGATCCCGGTTTTTGCCTTGCCGGGCTTAAAGGGGTAGTACAAGTTGCGCGTGCTGTTTTTAGATGATTTTTTAAAAATTCACAGAAAGAAAACGGAAAAATATTTATACTCTGTACCAAAGGTACATAGAGTATAATAAGTTTGTGCAAAAGTATGTATCAGCCATAAGGAAGCATCTCCGACCCCATAAAGTATATATATTCTTGATCAGCATCAACAGCCGAGTCGATATAGCCATGTCCGTCTGTCCGTCTCTGTCCGTATGAACGCACAGATCTCAGAGATGGTAAGAGATAGACGTTTGAAATGTATGGGACATTTGCTTCTTATATTTGCTGGCAGAACAAGTTTATTTTCAATTTTTGCCACGCCCCCTCCCGCCCCCGCAAATTGGAAAAAACGTAATATCTCCCACAGTTTTATAGATAGAAGGTTCGTTCCTTCATATTTAGTAATCAGGATTATTTATCGATCCGTCAAAGTAATGGTGGAGATCGGATGAACGGTTGTCGAGTTATAAGGAAAACAAACAATTATGGGCAGCACCGGTCGCAACGGTGATGGACAGCACTTAACAGGTACAGAGTATGTTATAGTCGGGCTTGACCGACTTTCTTTCTTATTTTCAAATCCGTTTTTAATACCCTGTTCCCATTGAAAATGGGAAAAAGGGGATCATGAAGTTGTTCAAAAGTATGTAACAGGTAGAAAGAAGCATTTACGGCCCTATAAAGTATATATATTCTTGATCAGCATCAACAGCCGAGTCGATTTAGCCATGTCCGTCTGTCCGTCCGTCTGTCCGTTTGTCCGTCTGTCCGTCTGCCCGTATGAACGCGTCGATCTCAGAGACATTAAGAGATAGAGCCACAAATTTTTGCATGTAGGTAGGTGTATACCAGATTCAAATCGAGTTTGTTTTAGATTTGGAAAATTCGTCCCCCTCCCCCCTTTAAGCGCAAAAACTGTCAGAGCCACAATTCTTAAGATAGACCTTCCAAACTTTACAAATATCATATATCATATATGTGTATGAAAACACAAGAAGTCAAGGGAACTGGGTATTTTGTAGTCGGGGCACTCGACTACAGCTCCCTTACTTGTTAGGCTTAAGACAGCGCAAGGTTACTTCGAAACGTTTATCGACAGCAAAGTATCAGTTATCGTGTTAACAGCAGCTGCTTAGCAGACTCTGTTAAGAATCTACGAAACATCGTCTTTTTCGCATGTAATTTTCCGTGTCGAGTGGACACAGCGCTTCCATTTTATTTAGAAATTATTTTCTTAATTTTAGGGTGAATCGCCTTAGGACGGATTTCATAGGAGAATTTCTAATTTTGAGGGCTAATTTGGGACATTTTTTTTTATGAGTGTATGTAATTTTTGAATATAAGCAGTATTTGCATTTAAGCGGTTCTTGATCAGCATCAACAGCCGAGTTGATACAGCCATGTCTTCTGTCTCTCTGTCTGTGTGACCGTTTGAAACAGGTCTTGGAGAGAAGCAGGATTGGTAATGATCGGATGAACGATTGTCAAGTTACAAGCAAAAGAAACTTCGCTGCTGCTGCACAGTAGCGGATCTGCTTTCAGCTACCACTGCAGCATCTAAATTTACACTGAGCATACAACTTCATTTATGCAGATTATATTATAATGTGGCTTGACCGACTTTCTTACTTTCTTTCCACTGTTTATTTAAACTTTTAATGCGGTTTTCAATTCGTTTTAAAGTATCCGGAAAGTATTCAGTGAATGCTATTTCAGTTACTTTAGCAAATCTATATTAATCTATTAATCGATCGACTTTTCTCCATATTTCGCGGTCCATCGAAGCAAGTTTTTGTAATTTGTTTGAGCATGTACCTTAACTAGACAATTATCCCAAAAAATATTGCAAAAAGTGCCTTGCCCACATAGTTGCCGCCCACCAATAAACATTACTGCTTGGTTGGCTTTAGAGACCGGGCAGAGCCGGAAGTGGTACTCCTTATTGCCAGAATTTTTGCAGGGCAACGGCTGATGTGATAATCAAGTCAACATTTTGTTTGGCAGCAGCACAATTTCTACTAATTTCAACTGCAGAACATTTCAATTACCGCCTCATCAAGGCCATTGCCTTACAAATTATGGCTGAACTCGGATAAGTCGGCCACTATTTTCCATGGATTTCTCACAATTACCCATACGCCCCGTGTGACCAGGTCAGGTCATTACTTTTACCTTGGGCGCAGCTACAAGAAGTTGGGAACGAAAAACACGAATAATTTCCATAAGCTACAAAATTTATGCTAAAATAAGCGCCACATAAAATGCAAATAGTTATTATTACACTTTTCTTGCTCGGCCTGGCCTCTCGCTTGCTTGCTTTCGCTTCGTTTCGTGGCGTTCGTCATAATTAAGTTATGCCACGGGACCAGGGCAGAACGTGGCTGAGAGCCATAGTTCATTGCTTGCTATAAACATGCACACATATATTTTTTGGCCCCCTGGCTGTTGTGTACAACATGAGATTATGTTGATACTTATGTTAATGATGCCTTCATCTGCCGGCGCATACTTACATCTAGGCATCGACCTGGCGCAGACACAAAAACCTTCGACCTTAATGTTTAATGATAATAATAATGCCGTGTCCCTGTGTGTGTGAGCGAGTATTTGGAAAATAATGAACATTGCTCTGTGTATTAATTACTGCCATAATTCTCCACTGACACTTCTCTGGGTGTGCAGCACAATAATTTGCGTAGTTCGTGCCTTGTTCATCGGGCAATTTATTATTTGTCATCTGTTATTATGTCATTAAGAATTTTTTTATTGCTGCACATTTTTAATTATCATTTGATCAAGGTTCGAGGATTGTGTGTATTTTTTTTACTTTATGCTGTTTTACAGGGCAATTAACTTGTAGCAAGGACACTCTGGGTAGGCAAGGAAACTGGAGTGAAGCAATCGGCTTATAAAGGGGAAATCTTGCTGATGAGAAAATGATTGAAGATTCATTGTACGAACTAAATAAAGAAGCTTATTAAATAATTGATTTTGACTTTAACCTGCTTGATGACTTGAAATCCAGTAAGTATAACAAATATTAGTCGTAACTTTACCGAAAAAATTTGGATTTAAGTTAAAGTTGGCCCTGCCCGACTTCGATATATCGGGTAGGGAAGTTAATGTTTAAAAAGCCTTTCCATATGATAACACAAGGCAACAAAATTCGACATTTTCCAGTATCTTGAAGGGTTGGTAGTGATTCTAGATGATTTTTGTGTGCAGAAATTATCCATCACGAGATTTTTTAGTATTTTTAGCTTAAAGTTGCTAAAAGTGCCTATTGCGTCCCTTTTTAGGAGCGTTTTTCGGGGAATCCATTCTATTGTTTGGACTCTCTTTGAAACCATCGGAAAGTACCACTCCTTAGCTTTGGAATGAACTATCCCAAACAGTTTTGTGATTTTTTTCAATGGAGATATTCCTCTTTTGGCACTTGTGTAAGAATCAAAAAATATCCTATATATTTCAGGTGCCCGAAAGTATGCAATTGGTAGTGGAGACTCTAATACGTTTTCGTTTCTTAAAAACAGTAAAATTGGCTGGTGATTTGTAATAAACCAGCAACAAAAAACTAGCAACTACAGCATGAACTTTTAAGGCCCTCTACTTCATACAACCAATCGTTGCATCCTGGGGGAGTTCCAAAAGCTGATACTGCAGACTACAGCTCGCTTAGGGCATACTTATTCAATTTTAATAAATTCACGGGTTGCTTTAGTTTTATAGGGTATAGGGAAGCCTATCATTTGGCTTGGAAAGGGTTAAAAAGGGGTACAGAAAAGCAGAATAGACAAAAAAGGAAAAGAAGGAAAAATAAGACTCAGAAGGACATCACGTGTTCAGGCCACAATGGGATGTTGTGTAGCGGCCTTGTTCCCCACCCTACCATGATCACCAAATGCAGTTATGAACCGGAGTTCATTGGTGATCCCTAAGACAATTAAGTGTTGTTCACTTTATCCCATGGCAGCTCCTCCTGATTTCAGGAATAAAAAGGTTTTAATTAAACTTCATTATAAATATAATGGGTGACTTCAATATTTTTGTTTAGGCTAGGCATAATTAATACTAAAGGGCTGACACGCCTAAGGGCCAACGATAATTTTAGGGAACTAAGCTGAAACTCCAATTAATCTATACAAGATTTAAAAATTTATTGTTAGAGAAACATTATCTAACCTAGGGGCGAGTGAGATTGAGCAAGAGTAGCTGCAAATTAATGATTATATGACAATTCGTCATTTAAATATAGAATATTATAGAATATTAAAACTATTACTTAGGGTTAAGTTACTTCAGAGGGGAGGCATGAACCAGGATGAGTTCCAATTGCGAGGTATCACTGTACCCTGCTAGAACAGCTGCATTGTGCTAGGTCAGCAACTGGTGTTTAAGATAGGCGTTGGCACATAACGGGGTACAGCGATCTTGGTTTGTTTTGATCCCGCTCCTTCGCAATAGCTTAACGGCGGTTCATGTCGGCAGGACGGACTCACTCTGCCAAAATCAACAACATTTGACTGGTACAAATGGCTTAAAGAAGGCCGAAAACACGTCGAAGACGAACACGCCAAAGTCGCTCAAAAATCAAGATCATGCTGACTGTTTTCTTCGATTATCGTGGTGTCGTGCATTATGAGTTCCTTCCGCCGGGCCAAACTGTCAACAAGGAATATTATTTAAGTGTTATGCGTCGTTTGCGTGAAGCTATTCGCAAAAAGAGGCCAGATTTATGGGCCGACAACTCTTGGCTTTTGCACCACGGTAATGCGCCATCTCACACTGCGCACGTTTTTCGCGAGCATTTGGCCAAAAACAACACCATCGTCGTTCCGCAACCACCGTATTCGCCTGATTTAGCTCCGTGTGACTTCTGGCTATTCTCCAAACTCAAAAGACCTCTCCGAGGACACCGTTTCGAGTCGATTGAAGAGATTAAACGTGAATCGGCACGCGCTCTGAAGGACATACCTGAAAGTGACTTTTTGGCATGCATCGAGGACTGGAAAAAACGTTGGCATAAGTGCATTGCATCGGGAGGGGATTGCTTTGAAGGCGATGAAATTGATTTGGAAGAATAAACAAAGATTTTTTGATTTATAAACAAATTCCGACTACTTTTTGCCCACAGTAGTATAAATCAAGAATGCAAACCGGTTCTGAGCCGAACCGGTTTTGAACCGAACCGAACCGCTTTTTCCAGCTAGTGAACCGAACCGCAACCGAACCGGCTTCCTTTCAGAAATGCTGAACCGAACCGAAAACCAAAAAGAAAAACGGTACGGTTCGGTTCAGTTCTCTAATTAGTTTTAAAACGTGAATCGCTTTCCTCTAGCCAATGATACCTACTTATTTACTTCGTTTTTATAAAATATTTTTGGTTGACACTCTACCAAAGGGACCTCTAATAGACGGAATTGAAAAAGAGTTGAAAAGGAATTGAAAAGAGTTTTTCTCATACCATTAATAGGGTGTGTAAGATGCATAGTACGTATTCTCTTCTTGCCGCCATTCTCCGTTTTTGAAGTGCATTCCTAAAACTTATGGACGATTCCTACAAATCCGACTTCAAAAGTTTTGGGTATTCTTATAAGAATCTTAAAAATACTTAGATGGCTTAAGGAATTCAATTCCCAAAGTGTACGAAAAGTCACATTACAACAGAAATCATAATACAGTCAAACTTCCCTATTACGAACTTCTGTACAATGAAGTTTTCTTTATAGCGAGTTAACTTCCAGAACACTGCAATTTCGTTCTATATTCAAACTATTCTATATTACGAATTTTCTTTATAACAAAGCTTATTTTTGTCCTCTTAAGATTCGCTATACAGAAGTTCGACTGTATTTCATAATATGCCTTTATGAACCACTGAAAACCATGTAATGAACCGAACCGGCGGGAACCGAACCGGGAGATCTCATGGGGAACTGTATCTCCATTGTAAATAGCGTGTAAAGAGCGTGCCAGAGGTACAAAGAGTATATTAAGTTTGTGCAAAAGTATGAAACAGCCAGAAGGAAGCGTTTCCGACCCTATAAAGTAAATATATTCAAGATCATCATATCTCCGTCAGTCTTATAGATAGAAAATTTGAACCAAAGGAATGGTAAAGATCGTATGAACGATTAAAGAGTTATAAGTAAAACAAACAATTATGGGCAGCACCGTCGCAGGTTCACAGAGATATGTTATAGTCTGGCTTGACCGACTTTCTTTCTTGTTTTATTTCATATTTTTTTAGCTTAAATATTCAAAAACATTATACCAAAAGGATTTGTCTAAATTCGGAATACTTTCAGAGATATAGCCATTTTAGTGACCCAAGGGACAAATTTAAATTCGTTTGCCTTCCGCCTGAACACTTTTTTACTGGAGATTCTTCATCCATACGAGTAACATGTTTATGCGCTTGACTAGATCAGTGTCCCCATAGAGATCATACAGTTCGTGGTTCATACGGGTGCGGAACTCAGCGCCAACTTTTACAGGTCCATAAATTGTCCATGCTTCTGCGCCGTATAGCAGGACTGGGATGATAAGCGACTTGTATAGCGCAATTTTCGTTTTCTCTGCTCTTGAACTCCTTACTAAGAGTTATTCTTCTTCGGATCTCCAGACTGATGTTGTTGTCCCTGGTAATCATCGTTCCGAGGTAGACAAATTCCTTTAAAACGTTGAAGTTGTACTCTCCCATTGCAACAGATTGTCCAAAACGCGTAGGCTCACTGCGCGTTGAGACTAGGAACTTCGTCTTTTCCTCATTTACCGCTAAGCCCATGAGTTTTGACTGCTTCTCAATCTTTGAAAACGCCTTGCTTACCGCCCGTTCGGATTTGCCGATAATGTCAATGTCATCGGCATATGCAAGTAGCA
This sequence comes from Lordiphosa collinella, assembly GCA_018904265.1. Taxonomy (NCBI): domain Eukaryota; kingdom Metazoa; phylum Arthropoda; class Insecta; order Diptera; family Drosophilidae; genus Lordiphosa; species Lordiphosa collinella. Next base: position 54,079 of record JAEIFV010000857.1, on the reverse strand, counting down.
TTGCATTTAGCATTTGGGCACTGGCGCAGTATGTACTCCATTAGCAGATTAAAGAAGTTACACGATAAGGTGTCACCCTGCCTAAAACCTCTTCTGGTATCGAAAAGCTCGGAGAGGTTCTTTCCCATTTTGACGGAACTTCGTGTGCTTCTCAAAGTCATCATGCAAAGTCGAACGTACTTTGTTGATATACCAAAAGTAGACAGGGCTTTAAAGAACTTTGACCTTATAGGTGTGTGAAAAGCGGCTTTATAATCAAAAAAAAGATGGAAGGTTTTGATTTTCGTCTCATGGGTTTTCTCCAGTATTTGTCTCAATGTGAATTTTTGGACTATGGTGGATTTACCAGGTCTAAAGCCACACTGATAAGGTTCGATCAGTTCGCAGTTCGCAGTAGATTCCAATCTTCGGGCATACTCTCTTCGGATCAAATTCTGCATAGGAGCTGGTGCATGCACCTTACCAGCTCCTCGCCGCCAGCTGTGAACAATCCAGCGGGCAAGCTCATCGGCTTTAGCTTTTTTTATGGCTAACCACAAACTTCGTTATGGTCCGGTGGGTGGGTCTATTTCTATATCATCGATTGGTGGTTCCACTACTTCTTCAGAGGCGTCATTGGGTTCGTCATCGCCTCCCAGCAGGTTGGAGAAACGCTTTGATGGTGGGGTGGTAGCACAATACCACCCACCCCACGTCCTTTTGTTGCAATGAATTTAAAAATGTTTTTATTTTATTTTATATTTTAATTACCCTGACTGGGACTCGAACTCGGGACCTCGAAAGCCTGCACTCACTGTCACAACCGCTCAGCCAACACCACCACACCTCGTATGTTTACCGCGGCTTCTAAGTCGTATTATAAATTGACTGTGCTAGTGCCGGCTAATGCTGAGAGAGAGAGAGAGAGAGAGAGAGAATTGTTCTCATTTGTTGCTCGCGCTCTCCGATCTTTTACTCCCCGCACTTCCCTCGCCATCAAGCTCGAAGTCGAGAACGATCTCCGACCACATAAAGCAGGGTTCCCCAAGAAGAGTGGCTCTCTGCCTCTCTCTGTCTCTCTCTAACACACTTTGAGGCTTTGCTTCGGCACGCATTCGGCTTGAATCGTCGAATGTGTTCGGCCCCCCGGGGCATGGCTGGGGATCACTGACATAAAGTATAAATCTTCTTTATCAGCATGACGAGCTGAGTCGATTGAGCTTTGTTCGTCCGTCTATCCGTCTGTCTGTTTCTATGCAAACTAATCCCACAGTTTTGAAGCTATCCGAGCGAAATTTTGCACAGCTGCACACTGCACATTTGTCGGAGCAGCGAAAGTCGGAAGGACATTTCTTGTAGCTGCCATACAAATTTTTATACTCTGTACCAGAGGAACATAGAGTATAATAAGTTTGTGCAAAGATATGTAACAGTCAGAAGGCAAAATCTCCGACCCCATAAGGTATATATATTCTTGATCAGCATCAATATCCGAGTCGGTCTAGCCATGTCCGTCCGTCTGTCTATCCGTATGAACAAACAGATGACAGAGATGGTTGATGATAGAGGATTGAAATGTATGGGACATATGCTTCCCGCCCCCTCAAATTGGAAAAAACGTCATATCTCCCTCATTTTTATAGATAGAAGGTTCGTTCCTTCTGGACACATTTAGTAGTTAGGATTAATAATCGATCCGCCAAAGGAATGGAAGAGATCGGATGAACGGTTGTCGAGTTATAATGAAAACAAACAATTATGGGCAGCACCGGTTGCAACGGTGATGGGCAGCACTTCACAGGTACAGAGTATGTTATATTCGGGTTTGACCTACTTTCTTTCTTGTTTCGAAATGAATTTGTGATTTAATTCAAAAAATGTTGAGTCCGGAAACCGTTCGGATTGGAATAGAATGACTTTCATGAAAAAATATATACCCAAATTACTTGCTTTATATATATAATTGCAAAATCGGATAATAAAAATAACATTTCTTAAAGCTTTAATTTAACAACGAAAAATTCCGCTTTAAATCAATTAGGTAATCATTTTATTTGCTCACACGAAATGTATTCCATTCACATAAGACAAACATCGCTTCAATATTTTAATTTGTACCCCATATTTGCATAACGTTTTTCTTTTATTATTTGTTTTGCGTGTATTAAATTTCATTTTGATTGTGAAAAAGGCCTCGAGCCTCGAATACACGTAAAATTCGCGGCTTATGCATAAATTATAATTCCAATAAAACTTATCAGCAAAAAAAAGGGGGGAAGCAAATAGCGAACATTTGCGCATTGCATATCCAATTGCATGAAGAAGGAAAAAATCAATCAAAGGAAGAAATGAAATTGAAGCGATTTTATGTGCCTGCCAACTTCCGTTAATCAGATTGCTGAAATGTGGCCATCATCAATTTAATTACCGGCTGAAATATGTGGAAGCAAATCAAATGATGAAAATTGTATGCCATTAATGGGTCAACATAAGTAAGCCCAGATGGAAATGCGATTTACCAAATTGGTTTATATGGAAACACATTTGGTATTTATATACTAAATCACTGACAAATACTATAACTGCAAACGCATTTGCAGATAGGCCAACCAGAAAAATAGTGTTCTCTCAATTAATGAATAATTAAATTTGCCAGATTAAATTTGCTGCCATAAGTTCAATGTTCTCTTAAATTTGGTTTAGTTGGTTCATTTGCCTCTTTGGGTCGAAAAATAAACATGTCAACACGCAAGAAAAGTTTCTTTTAATTTAAATATTGCATGTCGAACGTTCCTGCCTTGGCTTTGGCTCACCAAGGCGGCAAATAAATCAAAGGCAGTTTACTTTTTTGCTTTCTCTTTTACTTTAATAGCCTCAAATCACGTGTTTCATAATAGCTCGTGTGTTCGCTCGATAAGGCAGCTAAAAAGTTTGTTTTCTTCTGATTTTTGGCTAATGTTTCCAAAAGTATGATAAGTGACCCTTTAATGGCATATTTCGATTGTTTTTTGTACTAAGTGTGATTGTTGCCCATTTTAAATGGCGAATTCATTCGAGGCCTAAGAGCAGGCTATGAAATATTTATTTGCTTACATTAACAGACTTGAGCTCGTACAGACGTGAGTCCATCAACCAAAAACGGGGAAAGCAAGGGCTTAAATATATTTCGCAGCTAAGGCCTAGACGGACTTTCGACGTAGCCAGAAGTTTCATACAAAAATTGAGGGAAGAAGCAAACGTAACGATTTCGTTACAATTAACATTTTGCTTGACACACTTAAAAATTAATGTTATGCTTAACAGCACATATGTGGGCCTCAATGTTTACAGGCTGTGGGCATTATTTTGCTTTAAGCAGCTGACGCTACATTGTCCAGACACAATATTGAGTCGCTCTTCATTGACATGCAAGTCATCAGCGATCAACTGAAGTTAAATAAAAACGGGATGGTAAAACTAACATCATTTGGGCCGCATCAAAAATACACAAAATACATGTTATTTCCTACAGTTTTAAGTTTTAAGTTTAACTGTCGACAGTCATATCCAAATAATTTTTATATCTATTGTTATCATGAAGGGAGGTTGCCATTTTTTCAAAGCAAAACACTAATGCACAGATAGTTTTATCAACATCCAGCTAATTTAAAAATACCAAAAACTTTCATTGTCTGCGTAATTAGTTGTAAAGTCTGGTCGCACTAGACCTAAGTTCCTTCTTCTTCTTCTTCTTTGGCCATTTGATGGTAATAAAATCATCACAACCGTTTTACGGTCTCGGCCGCTGCCACTTATGCCCGCCACTCGCCTCTGTCCCGATATCTGCACCTGGTCGCGCCATCTCCGCTTCGGTCGACCCGGCCCGGGCTTGACTTCTAAATCGTTCGCATGCCGACTGTACACCCGTTTTGCTGTAGCGTTATCATCCATACGGGTAAGATGTCCTATCCAGCGTAGCCACTGTTTTTTTATGCGCTGGACAAGCTTAGTGTCCCCATAGAGCTCGTACAGTTCGAGATTCATACGGATGCGAAACTCATCGGCAACGTATAGAGGTCCATAAGTCCTCCGAAGAACTTTTCTCTCGCACACGCCAATTGCGTTGATGACATTGTCCATGCTTTTGCGCCGTATAGCAGGACTGGGCTGATAGGCGACTTGTATAGAGCAATTTTCGTTTTTTTGAGAGAGTGTTCTGCTCTTGAACTTCTTACTGAGACCGTAGTAACATCGGTTTGCAAGAGTAATTCTTCTTCGGATTTCCAGACTGGTGCTGTTGTCGCTGGTTATCGTCGTTCCAAGGTAGACAAATTCCATAATAACCTTGAAGTTGTATTCTTCCATTGCAACAGATATCAATATCATCGGCATATGCAAGTAGCATGTTATCTCTGGTAAATATGGTGCCCGATCTGTTAGCATTTGGGCACTGGCGCAGTATGTACTCCATCAGCAGATTTAAGAAGTCACACGATAAGGTGTCACCCTGCCTAAAACCTCTTTTGGTATCGAAGGGTTCGGAGTGGTTTTTTTCTATTTTGACTTCGCTTTGTGTGCTTCTCAACGTCATCATGCAAAGTCGAACGTAGTTTGCTGGAATACCAAAATTAGACAGGGCTTCAAAGAACTTTGACCTTATCGGCGTGTCGGCGTGCCTATGTTCCACGTTGACGAAATATGTGGCGGCGTAAGCTGAATATCTTTCGTCGGAAATCCGTCTAGGCCTTTAAAAGGCGAATTTCTTATCATAAAAAAATCATAATCGGGTGTGTCCCAGAAATCTCTAGAGATTTTCGTATAAACGAAGAGATTTTAAATTTAACTAGGAGTACTTTATATATAAAGTGGCAAGAATAATGTCGGCTACTAGATTTTATGGATGGAAAACCGTACGCATCAAATCTGCATTGCCATGAGCAGTCGGTTTAAAATCTCTCAACTTTTGTCATCTAATCTAGTAGCCTAGCATTTTAAAGACACTTCACATATTCCGAATGATATTATTTCTGCCATACGTTTCTCCATTTCATTTTACCCTTCATTCCTGGTTTCTCTTAAAAATAGTATGTGTTATTTTAAGCGACCTGATCTTCAGTAATCCAAAGGTTAGGATGGCTCGAGTTCATCCGTCTCATCTGAAAATAAAACGGCCTTTTTGTTTATATTTTTTCCAAATATATTTAGAGCCCACATCGGGGTCCCTCTTCAGGGGGCTAACAAACAACAATTAAATATTTGTTTAATTGTTGTTCGCTAGCCCCCTGAAGACGGACAAATATTTAATTGTTGTTTGTTAGCCCCGTAAAGACGGACCCCGATGTGGGCTCGAAATATATTGGGAAAAGTAATATTTAATACAAGATTTTTTTATCAACATTCTCGCATAAGTGTCATCACTAAAAATCCAAGTCCCAGCGCTAGTATCCAGTAAAATTTATGGTTGATTCTAAACATATTAACGAGAAAGTAAAACTAACTTCGTATGTGCCGAAGTTTAAATACACTTGAAACTTTATGTCCTGTGTCATTGGGATATTAAATAAATCGAGAAGGCTATGCCGAAATTTTAATACCCTTGCAAATGCTCGTTTTGATATAATGATTTCCAACCATTTTTCCAAAGCCTGTTAAAAAGCATATATTATTATTGATGTCCAAATAAAGGTACTGTAACATTAAAAAAATTTTTCTTACTTTGACCCCTTTTCAGACCGATCGTTCGTATGTGAACGATAAGCTAGTCATACGATTTTGACAAAACTTCGTAAAATTATGTGAAAGCATATAAAATAGACAAACGCCAAATTTTAAGAAGGTAACATTAAAAACAAAAAGGTTTTTCTCACAAAGACCATTTGTTAGAGCTATCTTTTGTACGGCAACTATACCATATAGTTGTCCGATTGTCACAAAATTTGGTAGAATTATGAATAGGCATAGAAAACCAATAAATACAAAGTTTGTAGACGTTTCCATTAAAAAGTGTTTCTTACTAAATCTAGTTTTTCGAACTATCGTTCCTATGGGAGTTATAAGATATAGTCATCCAATCCTGTCAGTTCCGACATATTAGTAGCGTGCAGTAAAGAGTAAAGAGTAGCGTGTATAACCAGAAGTCAATTTTTCAAGCTAAGCTTCCAACACTGTTTTCTAGAAAAAGAATACTTGTCCTTACGAGATGCCAAGTTGGCAGTTAAATAGACTTGTCTGGCAAGTTAAAAAAAAGCTACAGTCCCACGCTAGATCCTCAGCACTATACACAAAATGGAGACGACTTGCAAAAAATGTTCAATGCGTGCAAGAAAAACTAAGAGTTTATTTGGCTGATTTAACAATTTTATATGTACATTTATGTATGTACGTTGTACATATATATATATATGAACACATTAGCCTTGACATTGTGTGTTACATGTGTTCGTATGGGTGTTTTTTTTAAGGGCAAAATTTAAATTTAGTAACGGCGCCACCTAAAAAGGTTCCTTTTGTATTATAGATAATAAAATTACAAAAAAAAAAATCGGTTTTAATGCCCTGTCGCGTCCACTAAATCATAACTTTTTGAACTTTTTTCTCTTTTCTCGGTAAATATACACCATAAACTAGCGAATAAGAGGGCGCCAGTATGACCTTAATTTTTCCCACATACATATGTGCATATGTCACATGTATGAACACATTTGAAAACACATTGTTAAGCAAACTTACCTGTATTCAATCAACAACACAAACTCTTGTAATACGATCGTCCTTCCGCGTTTTTTATTGTTATTTGTAATTTCACTCTGGCTTCAGCGCTTTCGTGCCTTAACTCATGGCACACTATCGCATCTTGTGAAATTCCTTGTTAAAGTGGTGTGACCAGATTATGAAATCAAAATTTTACGAACAAGTTCGCGCTACAGTTTTCATTATTTAAAATTTAGCTTTCATACTGCACAACCAAATACGGCTTAGCGTATTATTTCTATGGCAGCTACATGAGCATATAACTGATCTGGCTGTAATGCCTTTTTATTTAAATTATAAACAATTAAAAAATAATTCAAAATATTATAAATATATTTTAGAAAAAATGTTTTTATTATCATTATTAATAGTTTTTAAAAAATATTTATATTTTTTTCGTAGTTGTTCAAACAATAATATCATTTAGATAAGTTGTTTGAATCATTTTGTATTTACCATTTTAAATGTAGTTCGAAATTTTTCGAGCCAGATTTTTGATACCTGGTAGAGGACTGTCTTAAAAGCTTAAGTCATTGGGAACGGCCGCCATATCGTAAAACGCGAATTGGTCTGTATTTTTGAAGCTATTGCATTTATATACAAATTTTCAAAGAAAGTTATAGATAATAACATTAACTTTCTATTTGGCAATAGCTTTCAGGTTATATACGATGAAAAATTAATTTTTCACTTTTTCCCAACTTTTCTTGTTTTTGTTGAGATCTACGCTTAATTATCCCATTATATAAAAAAGAGCTTAAAACTTGCAACAACTTTCAAATATAACACTTTGCTGTAGCTTCACAAACTTGGAAATTCACTATAGTATAAGTATATAAAATTGGTCCGTTTTATCATACAAAATATTTTTTTGAGCCCACAAGTTCCTTAGACTTTTTACCTAAAAGGGAAAGTTTTAGGCTATATTTACCGTTTTTAAAGAAATTATTGCCTAAAAAGAAAATTATAGGTCATTTAAAACCAGATTCCTCAAATTTTAGGAGTCACTTTTTTTTAAGTGTAGAATATGCCCTTTAACATACCTACATTATTAAAACACTCGCCCGATAACTTACAAATGAGGGACGAGTATTTAGACAAACAAAAACTTTCTTACATAAGCCATTATATATTTTAAACCCAAAATCCAAAAATTTTAAAATTTTTATCAGAGACTGGTATAAAAGTAAGCTTTTAATAAAACATAAGTAGTTTACATTCAGCTGCATGCAGCTGCATCAAATAGTCCAGATGGCGGTGGACATAAGAATTATAACATGATTTCAAAATTGATCTATTCTCGGCACTGGACCTCAAATGCTAATGATTGATTCAAGTGAAGTTTTTCATGTTGAACCCGAATTTCGTTTTAGAGACTCCATATCTCCAACGGATTAACTGTAAATTGGACTTGGAATTTCAGAAAATGGCTTATTTGGCCATATTCGAAGGACCAAATACTCCAGAAAAAAGAAAGTTTTTATAAATTTGATTTCTTCGTGGCTTAGAACTTACTATTATCTAATAAATGTGATTTAAACCTTAATCATTTCATAAGACATAAGTTCGTGATCGATCTGCAAAGTAAGGCTTTTTTTGTGTCTTACATGAGCGCCAGTCATACTTTGCAGATCTGAGCCAGAAATGGCACTGAATGGTTGACGGTTTTGGTTTCTTGTGATCAGGTTCAGTCCGAACGATTTGTTAGAACGTGGGCAAAGATTCCACTTCTGATGTCAGGTTTGTCAGGTTAGCACTATTATTATCCGTTTTCTAGCTTGTTTATAAAATTAATATAAGTATCATTCGCCCTTTTTGACAATTTACCACCCTCTGAGTCGCATTTACATTATGATTTGATTTGTTCAACAAAATTTTTTGCATATATTTTGCATATTTTGCTTATATTTTGCATATTTTGCATATATTTTGCATATACTTATTATTCATATGCATTTCATGCAAATATTCAAAAAAAAATTAAAATATGCAGATCGTGTTCAACTCGTTTTTCAATGAAACGATCTTTGGCGTCATCAGAATTCACCTATCTTAATCCTGCAAAAATATGCAACATCCGAGGTCTAGTAATAACTACAAAAATATTAAATTGTATGAAAATTCTTTCCTTCTCACATCTTGCTTGAAGACCGAGTGACCAAAATGTTATTTCAAAAAGGTTGTTGTGAAAAAAGTCAAGTGGAGAAGAGCGTAACATTGCGAGAGAGAATAAGACAGCACACATAGTTTTTTGCATACATACAAGCGTTGATGTCGGTAGCCTAAGAAGCTCACACTGATAGTATACATTCAAAAAAGACCTTTTCAGCAAGCGGTCTCTGCAAATAGGTTGGCAAAAGACCAAGATCGAAAAAACCAAAACAAATGTGTTTCTCTCCTCACCCAACCGAACACTATTAGAGAGCAAAGTTAAAGGTTGCTTCCGTCCCTCTTTGTCAATGTGCCCCAAGAAACCGGGTTTTTTTTCGACAACTGCAATGAGGGGACCGGTCATTGCGACCTCTGCTAACGATGCGTCTACATTTTTGCAATATGCACTTAACCATAAACCTTAAAAATTTGTATAGGAGAAAATGTATTGTACATTTTGCCCAAAATATGCAAAATGCAGTTGCACTGAGGACAGAGCATTAAGGACACGTTTTATTGGTCAGTATATCAATAAATTTAAAATCTTAGAAAATTCTTTGGTGAATTTTTCAAAATTTTAGCTTTCACCTATTTTCAACCAGCAACATATGTTGAATCTGTGTGATGCTAGAATAAATTTGCTCATTAAACGCGAACTTAGAGTAATCAAGAAAACTGCCTATGAGGTGTTGCTACCTGATGCCTCTAGTTTTACAATTTATTGGTCTCGTTCATAGGCCTTAACAATAGTTAAATTTTGGCGCTCTGTGTAATCGTTGCTCAAAACTTTTCGCCTTTACTAGAACCAACCTTAGGTCACTGCGGTTCTATTGTTGCTGAAACATACTGCAGGCAATAGTTTAAAGTTGATGCTAAATTTTTAAAGAAATTCCACTCTCACTACCACATCCTCACAGCGATTTGTAAGTCTAGGCAACGCTTAACAAAAAATAATGCAACTGTATTGCAGTTGGCAACATTCTCCTTAGTCGTCTTCATTGAAAAGTGAGTCTTTAATTACTTGTAATTTGTTTTAATGCCACTTTGGCGAGTCGAGAGGATTAAGTGGAAAGAAAAACTGCTCCAGGTGCTACTTGCTCATTTGATTTGATTTACTAAGAAACTTAATTGAACTTTCCACTTTCCAGCAGTTAACTGAGTTATGAATCAATTTGCTGGTGTGCAGAGGAGGCGTACATACGTGTGGACGTGCCAGGAATTGATCATTTAACATTAAAATCGAACATTGGCAACTATCCCAAGTGGCTTTCTGGTTGTTCTTGGTTTTTTTTTTATTGCGGCCACGAGATAATTTGTCTGAAACTCATTTCGTTTAATGGCGTTCAGGTTTATGCGTCAAACAGAAGCGTCGAAGAGAATGGCAGAGGAAACAGACGCCAATGTCAATGATGATGCCGCGCATTCAAATTGCGGATTGACAAACTTTACATGAGCGTGGCTGTGTGTTGTATAGATGGAAAGAAGAGACCACGGTGCTATTTCCTCTTCATTTGACAGATACAGTTCGCATAAGCTATAGAATCTGTTTAATATTAGTTTTTAGAATTAATCGAGGGAGCCCCTGAAATCTTTAGAGATTTTCATTGGAGTGATTAAAGTTAATGTGCACAACATTATATGTTGAGCTGACTCTTTACTTTTAAATTATGCCAAAAAAATCGCAATAAATTTATAAATGACTTAAATTGTTATTTCATTGGTTAAACCGCCAGCAATACACAAAATGCAGTGAACAAATTGACAAAAATTTGTTAAAAACACATTTGCCATAGTCTACTTGGATAAAAATCGGCTTAAAACGAGAGCGTAGGTTAGAGTCGGCGGTGCTCGACTTTGGTATACCCGTTACTCAGTGGGGAAAATTTAAAAAAATAACCTCAATTAAATTGCACAGAAGCAAGTGTTAACTATTCAAAGAATCGTGAGACACTCACAATTATTTGATTTTCAACACTTGAATCAGTCTGGGAATTTATGTTTTTCCCGCCTTTTTTATTTTCTGAATATGGCTTTAACGACCTGTTTGAGCCTGCTAACATTCACTTTGACTCACCGATCCACTATTCAAAATCTGAGTCGTGGCAGCTTGATATCTGCACATTGCCGTGACGGTAACCGAATCGGAACGAATGTTCTGCAAGGAGGCTGAGATTATTTCAAACAAAAGATTGCATTTGAATGCAGAAATTGTAAGCCGTGTATGATCTTAATTTTACTGTGAATTACCAATGATATTATTATTTAATTTCTTAAGTTCCAATGAGTTTCTTATAAAAGTGATATACTTCTTTATTTGCAATTCCTTGAAAATATAGGAAATGATTTGTTTTGGTTGTTTGTTAATTTTTGTTTGTTTGGAATTATTTGTTGATCAAAATCAAAATGGAATTTTTTCGATAGTACTATCGATGGTTTCCACTATCAATGGTGCCCACTATCGATGTTTTCACAATATTATTGTGGGGGCGGAAGGCGGCTTGGCCAAAATTTGAAACAAACTTGATCTGCGTGCAGTCAATACTAGTCTACATTTAAAGTTTGGTTGCTCTACCTCTTCTAGTCTCTGAGATCAAGGTGTTCATACAGACAGACGGACGGACAGGGCTAGATCGACGCAACTGTTGATGCTGATCAAGAAAATATATTGGAGTGGGACTAAAAAAACTATGGACTAAAAAACAAACACAGAGCGGTTGTCAATATGTAATCTTCGACAAATTCTAAGAAGGTTTGCCCAAGAAACCATGGGTCTTAATTCAAAAACGAGCTTCCCGTTTTTAAGAAAAAACTTTTTGTATATATTCTTAAGATTCTTAAGAGAGCGATTATATTTAATCTAGTGCAGGCTGCATGTCGGTATAAACATTTTGGACCGTTCGATCTTTTTCTCTATATACACGTCTTCATGTTAATCTAAAATCATGAATATTTAGCAAATTTCGTAACTTTTTGACCGTTTGGTTAATACTTTCTATTTACCCGTCTACAATTGCCGTCTATCAAATTTTCTAAATAATCCAGGCTCAAATCAAAAATTTGCAAATTTCGCAATATTTTGGATCGTGTAATCTACAGCTTCCATTTACCAACGCCTGCATTGTAATATAAGCACTAAGCGCTTTTATAAATACTCATAAGGTTATTTTGCAAAATTTTGCGTTTTTTGGACCTTAGAAACCTTAGCGGCCAAGCGTCTAACCATTGACCAAAATTTCATCGCAATCGGATGAACGGTATAGCTTTTGAATTTTCGCGGTTTTTGGACTATTTCCCGCACATTTCTTCAAATCAGAATCCTTCGCGGGCAAGCGTCCAATAATTCTACATAACAATCGAACAATTTGCAAATTTAGCGGTTTCTTCTACTTGGAAACCTTCCCGGGCAAGCGTCGCTCAATTTCTCAAAGTTTTAGCGAAAACTTAAATTTAGCAATTTTCGCGGTTTTTGGACCGTTTTTCGCAATTTTTTTCAACTTAAAAACCTTCCCGGGCAAGCGTACAACCATTTCCAAATTTTCATTGCAATCGGATGAACGGCATAATTTTGCAAATTTCGCGGTTTTTGGACCATTTCACAGACATGAGACATGGCCTATGACACTTTCCTGATCGACATGAACTTACTGTGAAAAATTCGTGAAGATCGGTTCAGCGGCTTAGACGCCCATAAGGGACAAACATGAAAACATACAAACATACTTTCACTTTTATATAGATGTATAGATAAACAAACGATCAGAGATGGTAAGAGAAAGAGGTTCGACATGCATGGCATAAAAACTTCTAATACTTGCAGGCAGATTAAGTTTTTGAGAAAGATGGTTCATACCTTCTAGACATATGTGGTTAATGCAACTGCAGTAGCAAAATATCAGTGCACATTCACTTTCGTTGGTACAGAGGTCATTACTGTCAGGCTTGGCCGACTTTCTTTCTGGTTTTTCTAATGCATGTTTCGGGAATTGTTAGGGATCTTACACGCAATATGGTATTGGAACCAGACTTGAATGTACATGGATACCCTAAAAATTCATATATCTCCTAAGGATAAGCGATCTTCAGTAGTTATTTGTAGTTGGGCTTCAAACATTCGAATTTTTAAACTGTAATGACTCTCGCCATCAACCTTGCCTCATGGATTACTCCAGGAGCTCTGATCTTGATTCCATTCCGGGCTTTTCCGTTTTAAAATAATATGGAAAGTTCTATACTGAAAAAAATCAATCTATTACACAGGGGAACAGCCATTTTGTTGCAGCCTCTTTGATGAAAAATTCTGGTCCAATTTTGTCCACTGATTATAAAACTCGGTTTTGGTTTGGCTCCATCAGCTTTTGTTTTAAAGATATGGCGGAAAATGTGTTTTCCATGTTTTTTTGCTTGAAAAAAATTATTGAGTTCACACTGAGCAAAAATTTCTGGGTTTACGCGTCTTTAGCGTCAGAACACATATCAATGCAGCCCAAAAAATAGGGGAAAGTTAACTTCGGCTCGACCGAAGTTTTGTATACCCTTTCAGCTTTTATTGAAAACAAAAAAGTTTTTCTCACTAAGACTTATTTTTGGACATTACTTTTCTAATGGATCAATACTATATAGATGTCTGACTTCGACCAAACTTCGTGAAATCATGGAAGAGCATAATACACTGTTAATTCCGAAATTTGGAGGCGATCCCATTTAAAACAACAAAACAACCCATTTAAAACAAAAGTTTTTCTTATCTGAACTTCTTTTTCGACCGATCATTCAGCAGCTATATGCTATAGTCATCCGATATTGATAAAACTTTGAAGAAATGTGTTAAAATATATAAAATAAGAATATGACAATAAAAAGGACGTTTTCATTAAAACCAACAAAATTTTCCTCACTCGAATTAGTTTTTCGACCGATCGTTCCTATGGGAGCTATATGCTATAGTAATCCGATTTCGACCAAACTTTGTAGAATTGTGTAAAAGTATATAAAACAAAAAAGTTTTTCTCACTAAGACTAGTTTTTCGACCTATGGCGGCTATATACTAACGTCATCCGATCCGGCCGGCTCCAACAAATGTGCAGCCTATTTGTACCACAAAACTTCGTGCAAAGTTTGGTGAGGATAGCCTTAAAACTGACGGAGGAGATAGCATAGAAATTCCTTCTATACGTTACAAACATCCGGACAATTGTATAATACCCTCTGCAAGGGTATAAAAATCAAGCGAGCAGCATCAGCAAGCCCGAAGGTGCCCAAACTTGCCTTTGAAGTGAGTTATTTGTTAGTTTTTGACAAGCGGTGCTTGAATTTTTATTGTAACCTCTTTGGCATATAGCCCAAAGACCCTTCTAGTTTCATAAATTTTGTTGCATTTATAACAGCTTGATGGACAAAGCTACAAGCGGTTAATCCTGAAAAAATGAATTTAAATTTATAGCAGGACAACTAGATTAATTTACAAAACGTGCACATTTCACAAGAAAGGAACTTTAACATCCCGGAACAAGACAATGATATGCCGCCTTTGGAGAAAAAACGCAAGTGGCAACGGAAGGAAATTTATATTTACAAAACTGTAGCTTAAGCATCATATGGCCTTGCTTTGCTCGGTTACATAGATCCCGGAGCTAGGCACCAGCGACATGAATTAAGATTTTTGAACAGAGCTTGGAATATACATAAGAACTGTGGATAGTCTAACAAAAAAAATTTTGCAGTTTTAAAACAGACTTCACGAAATGCTTCGAAATTAACCCCATACCCGCAAGCCATAGCCCCTAAAATTACATTATTTATTTAATTTTTTGCGAACATTATAGCGGGTATTACGACTGTATTTGAGTTCTCCTTATTTATTTGGAATAAAATGCAACCTCCATCTAGCCATTCTTTATGGCGTTGCTCAAACACATGTGAAGTTCTGTTGCAACTTTTCTACTTTCTACTTCAAATTTTCCTACAGAAGATCTCAAATTTCTTCTTATCGCTTTCAATTGTTCTTCTGTACAAGTATTGTTAAACTTGCACAAATTTATGGTTTTGTACCACAGTGCAAAGAGTGCACGTCTAGGTAATTTCATTATGCCTGAAAATTAAATTAAGTAGTAAATGGACAAGAACTGGCAGCTGATCTTGGACGTTTTACTTTAAAAATATTCTAAACTATTGATAAAAATTAAAGTTGGAGCGGGATCTTGCAGAACTCACAAGATGCACCCTCCAAAATAGTGGCATATGGCCACTTAAACGACACAGCTCCAAGTGTTAAGATATACGACGATATGCAACTAATACACGTAATGACTGATAAACACATTTTATGAACATAATTACGAACCTCTCAATCAAAAAGTCACCCTTGAATTTTATGTATCCCCACTTATTAATTTTTTATCAATATTTTTGCAAGCTCCAAAAATGTGAGCCAAAAATTTTACTCTGCAACTGCAGCAACATATGTTCGGCTTGCACGCTTACAGCTGTGCAAATATTGAACGCAAAACGAAACGGTAAATAAAATAGTTCTCATTGAGGTATTGGTAATCGATAAAAATAATTAAATTCAATAAATCGCGCCAGATTGCCCTTTTCGCTCAGTGTGCGACGGTTTAAATGGGTCACCCAGTAAAAGGCGGTACTTTGGAATTTTATTTTGACAAATGATTTTATTTTTTTTGTATTTAAGGCCTGCATCCAGCACTGCGGAAAATTCCTGCCAGGAATTAGCTATATATTTTGAGTTTGTGGAACACAAATAAAATATTTTTGCCAAGTTTGAATTCATTTAAAATTAAACAAAATAACGTTAAACCAACTTTTGTCCACCATAGAAGATTTAACTTCTATTATTGATTGAGCGGTCGGGTGTGATGACATCACATCTCGACATCAGCCACATTGGTCTCACATTTCGTTCTAAATTATTGGTCCGATGGCTGAGCAAGACACTCCAGTGTGGCCCGAAATTGGTAGCCAATTAAATAAAGTTGTTATATTTGAATACAAGATAAGAACAAGAGCCCAGCAGCCGGGTCAGTACCAACCCAAAATGAATCTGTTGCATGTGAAGCAATAAGGGAGAATGAAACTATTATAAATCAGAACCGATATTATTAGTTTAATTAAATTAAATCTTGTATTATATTTATATAAACATTATCTGGCGTTTACTTTTTTCTCCACCCCCTATTTGCATCCATCACATCCAAAATATTTGTCAACAATATATTCCTGAGCTGTGCAATAGCTGATTTTCGCTATCGATAAGCCGCTATCTAAACAAAGTGTGGCTTTTGTTAAAGCCTAGTACGGAGAACGCAAAAAAGCGCTCGCAAACAAAAATCTTCGTATAAAAATGACACTGTAAAACCGCTTGCAAAATTTTTGACGCAAAACGTTTTGCGACTAGTATGCTGACAAGCAAACGGGGGGTTGGTAAAATCCACACTGGTGTCCTCGCGTTACCAACTACTCTGCGCATGTGTATTTTATTGAACAGCTGCTCGAGCTTTGTTTGTGCGCCCAAACTAATTAAATTTGTTTATTTTGACGGTCGGTAGAGCAAGAAAATGTCAAAAAAATAAAAATTCGATTGAAGCGCTTTCATGAGAAAAATAAAACTAATTATTTGGGGCCTCATCAATATTTTGAGCACTCAAATTCAGTTGCCATAGACAGCCTCGAAGTCCAGAAGAGCAGCAACAAATTTGTTGCTTGCACCTGTCAATGTCGATGAAGAGAAACCACATTAATATATATGTACTAACGTTTATGAAATAAAAACAAATAAATAATGAAAATTTTTAACATTTATTATTGATCTCGCACGCCTGCAGATTCGAATTGCGTATGCACCGGGTGCTTTGTTTTGGAGACAATTAAAACCGTAAGCGTTCATTTTGAAGTTTTGAATGAACACTTCTGTGACTCGAACTATTGGTGAAATCACATTAGATCTTACAATCTCTCTTAGGTATGTCGATATACTCATATCGTTAGCAAATCTTTCAAATATGGCAACTGAGACGCTAGCGTCTGCTTCTTGTATGCTCTGGCTTCCTCATCCAAGGCAATTTGTGCGGCATAAATGAATACTTAAGTTTTCAGGTACAAAATCTGTAATATAGGGGGACAACTGCCTCCTGGCTTCGCCATTGGACCTTACCGATCTACATTTCATATACAAATTTTATTATTGTTGCGACTTGAAATCCTCATTAAATTGTTAGTAAGCAGGGGAAGTGTGACCGTACCTTTAAAAATTACCAATAACGCCTTATTCTTGTCTCAGCACACTTTGTTTTTACGATCCACTTTCGCAATAAATGGCTTTTTTGTGCGCACAAACAGTTTGGCGTTCTCCGTACTAGGCTTAAAGTTGATGGATACACAAGAAACGAAATTCCAGTCACAATTTTTTTCATATGAACTTTGGCAGGGAATCGAGGATGACATTAAAGGTGAAGAGGCAATCAATCACAGAGGTGAAGAGGCAATCAATCCTATAACGACACTTGGATGAATGCTGTAGTTATAGTTATCGTCGATATGGAATGCACTCGCCTCTCGTTGCTCGTTCAAATCCGATGTACGGGCTCTCGTATGAAGTTCTCGGTCGGTTTCCATTCTCGCTTCTCTTTGCTAGTTCGTTACCGATGCACGGGTTCTCGTATGAAGTTCTCGTTCGGTTTCTATTCTCGCTTCTCTTTTCTCGATCGATTCCGATGCACGGGCTCTCATATGAAGTTCTCGGTCGGTTTCCATTCTTGCTTCTCTTAGATAGTTGGATTCCGATACACGTGCACTCATTTGAAGTTCTCGGTTGGTTTCCATTCTTGCTTCTTGTTGCTCGATCGGTTCCGATGAACGCATGCATTTCTCGGTCAATTTCCAATCTTGCATCTCGTTGCTCGTTTGTTTCAGAAGCTCGTTTTGCCTTTTTCTTTTGTGCTTGAGACATAGAACGACCAATCGAACGTTTTTTGGGAGGCATAACTCCACAAAAATGGATTTATATGATTGAATTTATCAATGTTGAGCGTTGATCAGAAATTAAAATTTCAAATTTTTTCGACAAAAAAGTCACATTCTTACTTTAATAGACAGACTTACAGGCAAACAAACATTCATTATTAGATTATATCCATTTTCATTAATGCACTTATGGTTGGGAATCTAATTAAAAATCACGCTCGATCTTCACCTCTACGTACCCGTCTTCATGATAATCTAAACCAGAAACAGGAAAAAAATATATTTACATTTTTGCATTGGTGTGTGTGAGAGCAGCTCGAAAATTGCTCTCAATTTCAATAGCAACGACTGCGTCGCGGCGTAGGAAAGCAAGCAACGCAGCAGCGCTTGTACAGCTTTTACTATGTGTGTTTGAGCAGCGCTGCTTTCAGACTTTTCCTATGCACGCGAGATAGCAATCTGCCTGTCCCTGATCTAAACTCATATGCAAATTTGGCGAATTTCCCGACAATTAGACCGTTTAATCCTATTTACCCGTCTACAATTGCCGTCTATCAAGTCTTCATAATAATCTAGGCTCAAATGGGAAATTTCGCAAATTTCGCAGTTTTTGGACCATTTTCCACTCATTTCTTCAACTTAGAAACCTTTCAGGGCAAGCGTATAACCAATACCAAAAATTTCATTACTATCGGATGGACGGCATAATTTTGCTAATTTCGCGGTTGTTGGACCATTACTCGGCCATTTTTCCAAATTACAAACCTTCCCGGACAAGCGGTCTACCATTTCCCACAGTTTGATCGCAATCGGATGAAGGGTTTAGGCAGGCATAAGGGACAGACAGACAAACATTCATTCTTATATATATACGATTTACTTTTGAATTAAAATTTTTTTAAATCAGTCAGAATCAGTCTTATATTGCAAAGAGTATCGAAATCAGCGGCGGTCACGCCTGGAACACAGGGCCCAAACAAATTTAGCTATTCAAATCGACAAAAGCCGATTGCAAGCTGTGGCATGTGCCAATGTACCATATAGCTTCTCAGTCGCTGGCCAGGGATTGATGAATTAGGTTTTCGAATTTTTGTCCTCGCCCTATTTGACAAGCCCCGATCTAAATACCGATCTAAATACACAATGGTACAACAATTTTTTAAGCCATTATGTTGACTTTATGTAAATTCAAATCAAGTTAGTCTAGTGATTACAGGAACAGTGAGAACAGGACCAAAGCGAATTAAAGCATATGTAGTGAAAGTGAATTTCGGGCCTGTATCTTCCGTTTATGATTCTTAAATCTTAATTTAACTTATTCGTTTACTTGCAATTTTGCTGTTACATCTTCGGCAGGCTCTACTGTAAACGTGTGTGTGCAGAAGCAATTAAAATGCGGCAAACGACGCAGTAAATGAAGCAAATGCTCGAAATGCGTTTGCCAAAACACATGAATGTGTGCCTGGGTGTGTATGTGAGCGTGCGGTTTTGGGAACTAAATTAACACAGCCAGACGGAGCGGCCAGCGGACGACCGATAACCAAAAAGCCAGCAACTTGCGCCATGTAACTTTGAACAATGAATGGCGATGCTGTTGACGATGAGAATGACGATGGCCATGGCTAGAGCCAGGCGCTGATGATAATGGAGAGCGGGGACATGGGCATGGACGCGGAACGCCATCTCCGGCCATCCCGCTATGCTGTGTGTTCAACCGCAGTGCAGAAAAGCAGAAAAAGGATTCAACTGCAAAATTACTCAAATTGAGTTGGGATTTGAAATTGCGTGAAAAGACTCAAGCAACTTGCCCATTTACCATTTCCAAGCGCAATCATAAAAGTCAACCGAGTTGCCTCCCCTTTGATGTGCGGAAGTCCTTGAAGCAGCCAGCAGTAACAACAGCAAATAAACCAACTCCGTCACTTTCACTTCCCCTTTGTGCATAGTTTATGTCGCACTGCCACTACCCCTCACTCTCTCTCGCGCTTCCGCCTTGCTTTG
Source organism: Lordiphosa collinella (assembly GCA_018904265.1). Classification (NCBI taxonomy): domain Eukaryota; kingdom Metazoa; phylum Arthropoda; class Insecta; order Diptera; family Drosophilidae; genus Lordiphosa; species Lordiphosa collinella. The sequence goes on along the minus strand of JAEIFV010000857.1, from coordinate 34,242 downwards.
TCTTGGCATTTTAATTAAGTTCTCGCACTTGTAATAAACGACATCGCTTGATTTGCTCACTGCCTCCGCCCATCCACTCTTCCTTCTTCCGTATTATTATGGTAATTGGCACAACAAATTTGACAGACAGAGTTGATTGAGCCATCGCCTTTAAGGGTTTATTATTGTAAGGAAGGTTTCAGCTTTGTAAAGAATATGCCCGGGCTTTAATTTTCATATGAAAATTTCGGCTTATTTCGTTTTTCAGCACCATAATATAAAATTATATATACTTGTATGAATACGTTCTGTTAAACCAAATTAAATTTATAGAGGAAATAAATATTAAGAAGGGAAGTTAATATTTTATAAAGAAACCCAATTAAATCTAATTATTTGCCTTAAATCAAACTTAATTGATAAACTTTTGAGTCTTGCCCTAGGCTGTAAATCCTCAAAGTTTGTGCAGAAGGTTCGGTTCAAAGTATACATTTTTTTCGGTACATACTAGAGATGTGTGCGTGACCGAATTTCATGCACGTAATTTTTGAAGCGATTTGCGTATCTCACGTATCATGTACGATAAAAGGACGCGTTACGAGTGCTCACGCACGATAAAAATTCATCTCTATAAAAATGGACTTAACAAAATTCAACGCAACTATTCACACATTCGAAACGGCCTCATGTCTTTCGCTATTAATTGCAGATAAGGCAATATTCTCCACATCTTTCTCAGGCCACGTTTTCGTTGTGTATATAATTACTAAATATATTATTAAAGAGTTTTACAATCCTGTTCTGAACAGTGTATGAGCTATTCTTAATCATAGGGTATGATATTCTGTTAAGTCCTGGTGTTGTTCCTTTTAGGGTTTGTAAACTGGCTTGAAGTTCTATTAGTGTAATATCTTTCTCTATTAGTTGTGCGGTTGCTGATGGTGTAAAGTTATTGGTTGTGTATTTGTATTTTTCCTGTATAAATTGACTGCTAAAATTTTTGTCATCTAATAGTTCAGACCAATAATTTGCAAAAGTTTGTGCTATATCTTTTTTAGATAATTTTAATTGCTTATCTGATGGGTTAGATATGCAATGAATACTTTTCATTGGATTTAACCCACAGAGGCGTCTTATATTCGTCCATATTTGAGCTGTTGGTGTAGATGGTTCTATTGTAGATGTGAAAGTGACCGTTGCCTTCTTTTTACTAAGTCTTAACTGTCTTCTAAACATTGCATTGGCTTTTTTGTAATTTATCATATTTTCTTGAGTTATATTACGTTTAAGAATTCTCCATGTTTTATTTTTACTTATTCGTAGTTCATTTAATGTTTTGTTCCACCAAGGAACTTTGTGATTAAACTTATGTGGTGATGTTTGTGGTATGGTGTCATGAGCACTTTGTATAATAATTTTGCTGATGTTAGCTGCCTCTTTGTTAATATTTAAACTAATTTTAATTTTGTTGTTTATGTCTTCGCTTATTTGATAAAATGACTTCCAATCTGCTTCTTTAGTTTTAAAAAATGGTCTGGAACTATTTTCTGTTTTAGAGTTAGGGAATAGAGAAATCAGAATAGGAAAATGATCTCTTCCACATAGGTCATCAAAAATCTTCCATTCTGTAAATGGTGCGAGTTGTGGGGAGCAGAGTGATATATCTATATGCGAAAATGTGTTGTGGGTGGTGTAATGTGTTGGTGATTTGTCGTTCAAAATAATATATCGTGATTGTTCTATGAATTTTGCCAAAATTTTGCCTCTTCTGTTATTTCGAAGGGATCCCCAGTTGTTGTGCCAACTGTTAAAGTCCCCCATAAGAGAAGGGATATTTTGGTGGCCCAGTATATTTTCAAGACTCTGATGAGAAAAGTATTTGTTTGGGGGAATATAAATCGAAAATATTGCTATTTTTTGTTTTGATTGGATTTCTATTGCAACTGTTTCTAGATCGTTGTTGGTGTTTAATTCTGTATGTTGTATGGATTTGTGAACTAAAAGGTTTGCTCCACCAAAACTGTTGGATGCATCACATGTTAGTAGATTGTAATTAATGGGTACTGGTAAATTGTTGTTATCAAATATGTGTGTTTCTTGGATTGATATAATGTGAGGTGAGTGTTCTTTAATTATTATTAATAGCTCACTATAGTTGTTTACGTATCCTTTGATGTTCCATTGAAGGATTTTAAGAGACATTTTGATGGTTTTAGAGTTTAATGGTAAGTAAGAAAGTAAGAAATATGTTATATAATAACTGAAGTGAGCTATTTGTTGTATTTGAAAAAAGATCTGGTTGGGCTGACTGACTGATGGCAGCCCAACCGAGATCTTATAATTAGCCTATATATAAAACTGTTTGACCTGACTGACTGACTGGTGTAGCTAGAGGGCTGAAATTTGGACAGGAGTTTCCTTATGTGGTGAAAGTGCGTACTAAGACGGGGTTTTGGAAAATTCCACCCGGAAAAGCCGGAAAAGCGTCGGGAAAGTTTGTATGGGGAAAATTTTATTTTTCATCCGATTGACTTGAAATTCGGTTTGTAAGCATAGCATGCAAAATAATTGGACACGTGTTTTCCCGATTTCGGAAAATCCGCCCACAAGGAAAATTCTCGGAAAATTCGATATGCAAAAATCTATTTTTCATCCGATTGACTTGAAATTCGGTTTGTCAAGGATAGTAAGTTGAAATAAATTGAGATGCCATTTTCCGATGTTGGAAAATTTGACCTTAGGGTCGGAAAATTCCCGGAAAAGCGTCCGAAAAGTTTCTATGGGGAAAATTTATTTTTCATCCGATTGTGTTGAAACTCGGTTTTGTAAGCAAAGTATGCGAAATAATTGGACACGTGTTTTCCCGATTTCGGAAAATCCGCCCACAAGGAAAATTCTTGGAAAATTCGATATGCAAAAATCTATTTTTCATCCGATTGACTTGAAATTCGGTTTGTAAGGATAGTAAGTGAAATAAATTGAGATGCCATTTTCCGATGTTGGAAAATTTGACCTTAGGGTCGGAAAATTCCCGGAAAAGCGTCCGAAAAGTTTCTATGGGAAAATTTATTTTTCATCCGATTGTGTTGAAACTCGGTTTGTAAGCAAAGTATGCGAAATAATTGGACACGTGTTTTCCCGATTTCGGAAAATCCGCCCACAAGGAAAATTCCCGGAAAATTCGATATGCAAAAATCTATTTTCAATCCGATTGACTTGAAATTCGGTTTGTAAGGATAGTAAGTGAAATAAATTTAGATGCCATTTTTCGATGTTGGAAAAATCGACCGTAGGGTCGGAAAATTTCTGGAAAAGCGTCACAAAAGTTTGTATGGGGAAAATTTGTTTTTGATCCGATTGACTTGAAAGTCGGTTTATAAGCTAAGTATGCAAAATAATTGGGCACGTGCTTTCCCGATTTCGGAAAATCCGCCCACAAGGAAAATTCCCGGAAAATTCGATATGCAAATCTCTATTTTTCATCCGATTGACTTGAAATTCGGTTTGTAAGGATAGTAAGTGAAATAAATTGAGCTGTCATTTTCCAATGTTGGAAAATTTGGCACTAGGGTCGGAAAACTCCCGGAAAAGCGACAGAAAAGTTTGTATGGGAGAAATTTTTTTTTTTCGGTTGACTTGAAGCTCGGTTTATAAGCAAAATATGCGAAATAGTTCGACACGATTACGATAACGATAGCGACGACGATAACTATAACGATAACGATAGCGATAAAGATAACGATAACGATAACGATAACGATAACGATAACGATAACGATAACGATAACGATAACGATAACGATAACGATAACGATAACGATAACGATAACGATAACGATAACGATAACGATAACGATAACGATAACGATAACGATAATAAGATAACGATAACGATAACGATAACGATAACGATAACGATAACGATAACGATAACGATAACGATAACGATAACGATAACGATAACGATAACGATAACGATAATGATAACGATAATGATAACGATAATAATAACGATATAACGCTAACGATAATGATAACGATAACGATAACGATAATGATAATGATAACGATAATGATAATGATAACGATAATGATAACGATAATGATAACGATAACGATAACGATAACGATAATGATAATGATAACGATAATGATAATGATAACGATAACGATAATGATAATGATAATGATAACGATAATGATAATGATAATGATAATGATAACGATAATGATAATGATAATGATAATGATAATGATAATGATAATGATAATGATAATGATAATGATAATGATAATGATAACGATAATGATAATGATAATGATAATGATAATGATAATGATAATGATAATGATAATGATAATGATAATGATAATGATAATGATAATGATAATGATAATGATAATGATAATGATAATGATAATGATAATGATAATGATAATGATAATGATAATGATAATGATAATGATAATGATAATGATAATGATAATGATAATGATAATGATAATGATAATGATAATGATAATGATAATGATAATGATAATGATAATGATAATGATAATGATAATGATGATAATGATAATGATAATGATAATGATAATGATAATGATAATGATAATGATAATGATAATGATAATGATAATGATAATGATAATGATAATGATAATGATAATGATAATGATAATGATAATGATAATGATAATGATAATGATAATGATAATGATAATGATAATGATATGATATGATATATGATATTGATCTAAGCAGTGATAATGTAGTATATGAACTAAAGCAAAGTATAAACAAACTGATAAGTGACAACCCGTATAATGGTCAGTATGTAATGATAGTGATAATGATAATGATAACTGAATCTGTTTTTGAAATACTGGGCTTGACAGCTGCGAAGCGCGCCGAGTGATACGCTGTAGTATTTACTGAACTTAAAGCAAAGCTACACAACAAACTGAAAGTTTGCCAACACCGTAAATGGTCAGTATGTGACGTTTGCCAAAGCCACTAAAACAAATTTGGGTTTCTAAAAAAAACTAACTCTTATTAACATGAAATAAAGTCGGTCAAGCCCGTATATACTCTGTACCAACGAAAGTGTACGCTCAGTATGAATTTTGATGCTGCAGTGGCAGCAGTAAGCAGCGATACTGCTTCCAACACTCTTTTTGCTCATATCTCGACAACCTTTCATCCGATCATTATGATTCCTTTGGCAAGTCGATAAATAATTTTAACTAGAAAACATGTCCAGAAGAAACGACCCTTCTATCTTTAAAACAGTGACTGATATGACGTTTTTCTCAAATTGCGGGGGCGGTGCCGAAAATTGAAAATAAACTTGATCTGCCTGCAAGTAAAAGAAGCATATGTCCCATACATGTCAAACCTCTATCTGTTACCAACACAGAGAAATTGTTTTTTTTATTTCTTAAATCAAACTTTCTCTTTAAATTAATTAAGCAAGATCGTCTTCATTTTTGGTTCATTCAACCAATCAAAATCTTTCAAGTGACTTCTAGCCGCTTTTTTAAAAATTCTCTCCTGCCGTATTTGGCAAATCCACAAACAAAAACAATTCAACAGACTCAACGGGGGTGGTTTGCGCTCGGTCATGTGTACAGAGAACGAGAGAGAGAGAAAAAGAGAGCAAGTTTGCTACGATCAAACACATGCACGCAAATAGCCGTCGAATTTGCTTACACACACACTGCAAAACAATCGGCAATTTCCAGCACATACCAATTATTAAACTGATCATCAAGTCCATACTGACAGCGGCTTGACAGCGGCGAAGCGCGCCGGGTGATACGCTAGTCTATATATATAAAACTGTTTAACCTGACTGACTGACTGACGGGTGACCGTCGCACAGCCTAAACGGTAAGAGCTAGAGGGCTGAAATTTGGACAGGAGTTTCCTTATGTGGTGAAAGTGCGTGCTAAGACGGGGTTTTGGAAAATTCCACCCGGAAAAGCCGGAAAAGCGTCGGAAAAGTTTGTATGGGGAAAATTTTATTTTTCATCCGATTGACTTGAAATTCGGTTTGTAAGCATAGTATGCAAAATAATTGGACACGTGTTTTCCCGATTTCGGAAAATCCGCCCACAAGGAAAATTCTCGGAAAATTCGATATGCAAAAATCTATTTTTCATCCGATTGACTTGAAATTCGGTTTGTAAGGACAGTAATTGAATCAAATTGAAATGTGATTTTCCGATGCTGGAAAATTCGACCGTAGGGTCGGGAAATTCCCGGAAAAGCGTCGGAAAAGTTTGTATGGGGAAAATTTCATTTTTCATCCGATTGACTTGAAATTCGGTTTGTAAGCATAGTATGCAAAATAATTGGACACGTGTTTTCCCGATTTCGGAAAATCCGTCCACAAGGAAAATTCTCGGGAAATTCGGTATGCAAAAATCTAATTTTCATCCCATTGACTTGAAATTCGGTTTGTAAGGACAGTAAGTGAAAGAAATTGAAATGCGATTTTCCGATGTTGGAAAATTCAACCGTAGGATCGGAAAATTCCCGGAAAAGCGTCGGGAAAGTTTGAATGGGAAAAATTTTATTTTTCATCCGATTGACTTGAAATTCGGGTTTTAAAGACTGTAAATGAAATAAATTGAAATGTTGAATGTGTCAATTAAATGCAAGGAAAATACCCGGGAAATTCGATATGCCAAAATCTATTATTCATCGGATTGATTTGAAATTCTGTTTGTAAGGATAGTAAGTGAAATGAATTGAAATGTGATTTTTCGATGATGGGAAATTGGAAAATTCCCCGGAAAAGCGTCGGAAAAGTCTGTATGGTGAGAATTTTATTTGTCGTCCGATTGACTTGAATTTCGGTTTGTAAGCAAAGTAAGATAAATAATTGGACACGTTTTTCCCGATTTCGAAAAATCTGCGTGCAAGGAAAACTCCCGGGAAATTCGATATGCAAAATCGTTCTTTTCATCCGGTTGACTTGAAATTCGGTTTGTAAGGATAGAAAGTGAAATAATTTGTAAAGCTATTTTCTGAAGTTGGAAAATTTGACCTTTGGGTCGGAAAAATCAGCAGACAAGAACCTATTTTCATACGATCGGCTTTAAACTTGGTTTGTAAGGATAGTATAAGATATAACGAAATAACAGTAACTCGGGCTGCCGTTTTTCATTGTACTGGCTGTGTGCGGGACCTGGACCTCGACCTGGAGATGGCACTAGACCTGGACGTGGAAGTGGACGTGGACCTGAAAGTGGCCATTGAGGTGGCCATGGAGGTAGCCATGGAGGTGGCCGTGGAGGTGGCCATAGAGGGGGCCATGGAGGTGGCCTTGGTGGTGGCTATGGAGGTGGCCATGGAGGTGTCCATGGAGGTGTCCATGGAGGTGGCCATGGAGGTGGCCATGGAGGTGGCCATGGAGGTGGCCATGGAGGTGGCCATGAGGTGGCCATGGAGGTGGCCATGGAGGTGTCCATGGAGGTGGACCTGTAGGTGGACATGGAGGTGGAAAATGGTCAAGAAACCGCAATATTTGCAAAATTCTTAATCTCGGTGAAACTTTGGGGATTGGCTAGACGCTTGCCCGGAAGGTTTTTAAGCAGAAGAAATGGGCGGAAAATGGTGCACAATCTGCGAAATTTGAAAAATTATAGCGTTCATCCGGATGCAATGCAACTTTGAGGAATGGTTGGAGAATTGGTGGAAAATGTTATTTGTTGGCCGATCTTTATCAAATTGTGTTTGTAAGCTTTAAATTTGAAAAGTTCACCACCAAGATCGGAAATGTCAGGAGAGACTTTATTTTTAACCGCGGAAGGGGCATAAGAGTTAATCTCTGCTTTCAGCCGATGTATGTAAGATACGGTCAAATATTTTCCGATTTGTGAAATCCACCCCAAGTTCGGAAAAGAACAAGTACGGTCTACAAAATACCCTGTTCCCTTGACTTCTTGTGTTTTCATACACATATTCACACACTCACACATTCACACACTCCAACATACACACACAAACGCATGGCAAAGAAGCCGCGGGTATATAATTTTTTTTAATCAAATAAATTCTTTAAAAAAAAAAAAAATTTACTTACTTATATGTTTATTTTTTTTTAATTAATATAATTTACCTTAATATATGTAAAGTTTGGAAGGTCTATCTTAAAAATTGTGGCTCGGACAGTTGTTTGCGTTTTAGGGGGGGGGGGAGGAATTTTCCAAATCTGAAACAAACTCGTCTTGAATCGGGTATACACCTATCTACATGCAAAAATTTGTGGCTCTAGCTCTTTATAGTCTCTGAGAAACACGCGTTCATACGGGCAGACGGACGGACAGACGGACGGACAGACGGACGGACAGACGGACGGACAGACGGACGGACAGATGGACGGACAGAGCTAAATCGACTCGGCTGTTGATGCTGATCAAGAATATATATACTTTATAGGGTCGCAAATGCTTCCTTCTACCTGTTACATACTTTTGCACAACTTCATGATCCCCCTTTTCCCATTTTCAATGGGAACAGGGTATAAAAACTGATACCCTTATCGGTTAAAATAGCTTAACTGGACGACGGCGCAGCGAAGCAAGCCGGGGTATTTGCTAGTAATACTATAATTACATAATGTCTTCTAGGTCAGCATAAAAATTTGGGTCATCTAATTCAGATTTAAGAGTAGATTTGCGTTGATTTTGGGTAAGTTTTGATTTTTTCGTGACAGCCTTGATTTGGTTGATCACCCTTTTTGATGTTTTTCTTGGGAGAATTTTAACTTTTTTTGGCATGGTACCGTTACCTTTTTGGGATGTGGAAGCGGCCTGTGGTGGCATATAGTCATCAAGGTCCTCGTAGTTGATGATGTTTCGTTGGTTGTTGTTGGATGATGTGGTTAAATTAGTGATTGCGGTTGTTTTTGGTGTTGGAGTAGCTTTAGTATTTGATGTGGTCGATGTCGCAGATGTTGGTGCATTTTGCTTCGCCACTGCGGCAAATGTGGATTCGCCCTGGTGTTTTGCATGGTAGACTGATCGTGCAGCCTTGTTGTCAAGTTTTAGGCGGGTCTTTATGGCCATAATCTCCTGTTCTTTGATAAAAACTGGACATTCCCTATCAAAAGATGAGTGGTTGTTTTCAAAGTTAAGTCCGGTGCAGTTGACGCAGTGTAAGCCATTTGTACATTTTGTCATTTCCTCAATATCGCAGTGTTGTTTTTGTCCACATGTAGTGCATGTTGGATCCAAATCGTAAACATTTCTTGCAACGCATGGGTAGCGGAATATAGGTACGAACATTGGTTTTCTCATATCCGACAAAGATATATCCAGGAAGGTCATGTAAAGCGAATGTAATGATAATAAGTCCGGTTTCGATCAGTTCATCTCCCTTTTTTTTTGGTTATTTTTTTAATTGCATACACAGATTGGCTGCTAAGCTCCTTAAGAATTTCATCCTCAGGAATTGATCGGAGATCGTTGCAATAGATAACTCTTTTGCAAAAGTTTAATGATGGGTGTTCGGTGACATTTACAGTGATTTCATTTGAAAGTGCCGTTAATTTTAAGAGTTTGCTTGCTTGGCGATGGTCTTTGGTTTTGATTAAAACCGCTCCATTTCTCATCTTCTTGCAAATGTCCACTACACCGTCACAAGTGTGGTCTATCATTTTCTTAATCAAAAATGGCGAAACTTTCTCAAGAGTCTCTCCTTTGCTGTTGTTGTCATGTTTAATGAAGTATTTACATTGTTGTTCACTCTTTCCATTATGAGGTATTTTGATCCAAGCGAGAGGTTCATCGTAGAAATGGTTGGGTTTTGCGACTTTGTCAAGTCGGGATCGGGAGGCAGCCCCATTGTAGGGTGCATTTTTGTTGTGCTTTGTGCACCTGTTTACTGTTAGGATGTTTAGTTGTTGTTGCGTTGAGAGAAACGAAAATGAAAGTAGAGAGAAGCTTTAAGAAAGCTTTTTTTGCTTTTGAGAGCTCCGTTGGATTAAGCGTAGAATTAAGCGTCCGATCACTTCGGCAGTTCGTCAGCGACTGATGATTTAGAATACTTACAGCTATTTTATGCCAACATTTAGAACCTTTTCCCAGTTTTTGAGTGGCGGCATTTCAAAGTTGATTTTTTTGGTCAATTTTGAACCGAAACCTTCTTAGTCACAGCAACATTTTATTATTTTCTTTAAATGTTGCATTGCTTCGCATTGTTTTTCAGAAAATATAGTTTAAAACGTGGTACTACTTTGCATTTCCAAGCTAAATAGTCATGCAATTTTTTTGCATGATTAACCATATTTTTAAGAAAAATATTTTTTAAATAAATTGCCTGGCTTTAGATCTGTAATTTCACGGGCTTCAGCGAAACTTTGAATTCAAGAAGTAAAGCGACAATCTTGCTTTACATTGAAAAGTAAAATACTTTTCGCACTTTAAAATATTTTTTGTTTATTGTTATTTGTGTAATAAACCGAGAGCAAGATAGAAAAATTGGTGAAAGTGGTCTAGTAGACTGAAAATCCGAGACGTGGTGCTCTGTCGAAGTCAGAACCTGTTTGGGTTAATATCTCAAAAGACATTTGACATATCATGAAAAATAATTTTTTAATTTTTTCATTTTGCAAGATTTGAGTCAAATCCAACGAGGAGTTTTTAAATAAAATTATAAAACGAAAAACAGTTTTGCCTTTTAAATTATGTGCAATAAGTGCAATCTTTTAAGAATATTTTGTTAAAAATTTCAGCTATTGGGACTCGGCTTTTGATGCTACGTAGTTATAATATACTCGTAATCAAGAGTATATTATAACTACTTTATAGGGTCGGAAATCTTTCCCTATCCCTGTTACATACATTTGCACAACAGTATGATTAACTTGTTCTTTTTTAATGAAAACAGGGTATAATAAACTAGGCTAGCTATTTTAAAAATTTTATAGCAATTTCTAGCTATTTTTGAACTTGGATCTAGCATGCTGAGCCTCTAAAGAGTTGGCAAAACTGGTTGTGCTTCTATAATTGTTCCATTTTATAAATACTCTTGTAAATCAGTTGACAAGCTGCGTCAAAATAGCGTCGGCTTTTTAGCGTCGAATTGGAACGGTGGAATGTGGAACAAAAATGATTTTTTTTATTTTTAAATTTACTCAGGAACTATTAAACTTTTTTAAGACAAAATTAATTGCAAAATGTTAAGAATAGAATAAACTATTGTATTAAATAAGGTTTGGGTGGATTTCATTATTGCAGGTACTTCAAATATCAAGTCAAAAATTTGTAACCCGACATTTGGACGAATATCTCTTTTTCCAGATGTTGTGCCGCAATGCACAACATGGTATACCAGCAGAAAGCTGACATATTTAAGAGTATTTTAAAAAAGAAATTATGAAAATCCTCCCCACAGTTTTTGAGTAATTTGCTTTACAGTGGACCAACCTCCAAATTTCTTCATACAAATTTTGACAAAAAAATTCCGATGCCGTACTTTGCTCAATATCTCCATTTTCTGATGTTGTGCCGCAATGCACGGTATATCAGCGTAAAGCTAACATATTCAGGAGTATTAAAAAAAAAAATTATGAAAATCCTCCCCACAGTTTTTGAGAAAATTTCTAATTAGTAAACAAGCCTTGACCAAGCTGTCAATACTGATAAGGCCACCCATGTTAACTGAGTTGAGTGTGACCAGGCCAACAAAATTCGTTGCTATCTTTCCCTGATGTTGTTCCCATATCCACGATATGTCCCCTGATAGAGAAAAATTCAAGCTATTTTCTCTAATTTTCACAACCATTTTCTCCCCACAGTATTCCTGAAAATTAATTTTTTAAAATTTCCCTACAAATCCCCCGACTTTATTCTGCAGACTGTCACATTTAGACGCAGACGGTCACCTTTAGTGTGACATTAAAATTCGTTGCTATCTTTCCTGATGTTGTGCCCATATCCACGATATGTCCCCTGATAGAGAAAAATTCAAGCTCATTTTCTCTAATTTTCACAACCATTTTCTCCCCACAGTATTCCTGAAAATTAATTTTAAAAATTGTCCCTACAAATCCCCGTACTTTATTCTGCAGACGTTCACATTTAGACGCAGACGGTCACCTTTAGTGTGACATTAAAATTCGTTGCTATCTTTCCCTGATGTTGTGCCCATATCCACGATATGTCCCCTGATAGAGAAAAATTCAAGCTATTTTCTCTAATTTTCACAACCATTTTCTCCCCACAGTTTTCCTAAACTGTCTATATTTATTTACAATCTTGTATCATGGACTAAGTAGGAGAATTTGTTGAATCGGCCGAGAAAGCTATGGAAATGATACAACTATATAGGTACGACGCACATTTAAAAATGTGGACTGGCAGCATTTGCCATAGAGAGGTGTAAGTGAGAAAGAGTCTGACAGGGCACACGCACACAAATTTAGTTTGTGTGAAAAAAAAGAGTTTTTAAAACTACACAATCGATGTAAATCAACATCAGCAACAACAAAGCGAGCTGTGCAAACAAGAACCCTCCCCTAAATTTGCCGCCGGCAATCAAAATACGGCGGCTAAGTCGCAGTGCTCTCAATTCAGTCCACATCATTTCAGTCTGTTGCTGTCAATAAGCACCTTAACGCCTTAATGCTTATGCTTAAACGATTACTAACTAGTCATCCTAAGCCAGACATCCCGACTCCATTGTTGATCCGATGTAGCTGTTTAAAAAAATGATCACAAAACAGAAGTTAAAGAATAAGTAGATATTCGTAATTCGGTTGGTCTAGTTATTAAATATTTGAGGCATTTGCCTGCTCTAAGTATACTAAAGCTAACCGATGTCACTGGCTATAAAGTTCGTTTTGTTAAAACACTGGTGAAAGTAGAGGACCTGTACATAGATCAGCACCTTCTTTTTGCAGGTTTGAATAACTTGCGCATCTGATGGAGCCGTTTAAAAAAATGATCACAAAACAGAAGCTAAACGAAATTTCCTTAACTAAAGTAGATAGTCGTAATTCGGCTGGTCTAGTGATTAAATATTTGCGGCATTTGTCAGCTCTCAGGATATTAAAGCTAACCGATGTCACTGGCTATGAAGTTCGTTTTGTTAAAACGCTGGTGAAAGAAGGGGACCTGTACCATAAATACATCAGCACCTTCAATCGGAGAAGATTTAAATCTTCCAGATGTTTGCAGGTTTGAAAAACTTACGCATCTTTCGTATATATGGTGGTACAAGGGCCGTCCCAGAAATGGCCGACCTAGCACAGTAGTGTTGGAAAATGTTCACAAAAAATATTAAAAAATGGAAATACCGACTATTAAAAGCTTAAGTTTGAAGTTTGGTGCCTTTACCTTGCACAGTTTTTTTTGTTCAATTTTAATAGAGAACGCTTGTTATTGATTTGCAAACACGGACAAAATTGGTCATCATTATGTGATGCAATCAGGGATTAATACCGGAACCGTTAAACGAAATAAACCGTTTCAAATCACGTACCGGAACCGAAACAAATTTTTTTTTTGAGAACCGAATACCGTTTACCGTTACCGAAACGGTGGTACCGGTACGGTTTCGGTTTTTTGTTTTTTTAACGCGAAGAAGAAATCATAAGACATCTTCAACATTTCTTCAATTCGCTCGTTTAGGAAATAGAAAAGCGTGAGAAATACATTTTTGAGAACAATACTTTTCTATGTGGCATATTTTTAACCCAATGTATAACGTGATGCTAAATTTAGTCGATTGCTGATCAATCACACAAAGCTCCCAGAATTGTATGAGATTTCTAAAGTTGTGCTTTCTGTTCCTGCTGCGCAGGCTAGCGTGGAACGTCTATTCTCTGGGCGTATGGGCCCAACCACATTGAATGCAATTATGTTATTGCGATAACGTATAAAAGTCAAAATAAAATTCGAAAAACAGTATTTCAAATAATGTATATTTATAAGTTCTTACATGTTCTTACACTTCGTAAAATAATACGAAATGTGAGAGAGCGATTAAAGTTTATTTTAAATGTCAAACGAATGAATCTTTTATTTTTAATATTGTTTCTTTATATTACAAAGGAATAAAATGATTTGGACATATCTCAAAATTTACTCTTTACAATTTTTAAAAAATTTTTAATTATACCGGTACGTACCGGTAAAAAAAAAAAACTGTGGACCGTATCGAAAACCGAAATAAATTAAAAACCGAAATAGAACCTTTTACCGAATCATTCATTTCATGTACCGGAACCGAAAATCTTTTCGGTATTAGTCCCTCGATACAATACTTTCATATAAAAGGTCTTAGTCCAACCAATATTAAAAAGGAGCTGGATTCTACCTTACGTAATTCTGCTCCCTCGTTTACAACAATAAAATATTGGGTGGCTGAGTTTAAGCGAGGTAGTTTGAGCTGCGAAGATGAACATCATAATGGGCGTCCAAATGAGGTGACCACTTCAGAAATGGTGGCCAAAATAAAAAAATTTGTATTGAGTGACCGGCGATTGAAAGTTCCTGAGTTAGCTGAATGTGTAGTCATTTCAAAAAGTGCTGTACATCGCATATTGACCGAAAATTGGACATGAAAAAGTTATGCGCAAGATGGGTGCCGCGTTTGCGCCACATGACAATGCGCCGGACACCTCTGCCGTTGCAATGGCTAAAATTAATGAATTAAAATTTTAATTGCTACCTCACGCCCCTTATTCGCCAGACTTAGCTCCCTCTGATTATATCTTATTTCCAAACTTGAAAAAATGGCTCAGAGGAAAAAGATTTGGCAACAATGAAGAGGTTGAGTCCGAGGTTAATGCCTGTTTTGAAGAGCTTCACAGTTCTTATTATAAAAAAGGTATCGAAGCTATGTTGAAAAATAAAAAAAAAAATAATAAATTTTTTGTGTTTTAGTAGTTAGGTCGGCTATTTCTGGGACGGCCCCAGTACGTCCGCACACGCCACACGTCAAAAATCAAATGAACAAAAATTTGAAGAAAAAGAATGAAATTCCTTAGACAACAACAACAAACATATTGTGCATGTCAGCTGCACACATGCGCACGTATACTTGTGTTTGTAAACATGCATTATCAAAGAAAACACAAAAGCCGAAACTGCAGTAGGCAGCGCACGACGCACGAAGCTTTGAAGTCATGTCAAACTTCATATGACAACTCTGTACATGGTACAATGGTATGATTATACCATGCCACAGACCAGATAGAATAGCGTTTGCTCAGTCGAATATCATGCTGGCCTGTTTCTTTTTGTCGTTGCATAGAAAACTGACTGTGTGCGAATGAAACAGGTTTATTGGCAGCCAACCATGCTGTCGAGCCGATTAGAATCAGCTCGACAGCGCGTAAAGATCAACTCAAACCTACGAACACAACCTCCCCCCGTGCCTTAAGCAGCGCCTTCATACCGTTTAAAAGAGTGCAAGAGAGCAACCAAAATGGAAGTAACATACATACATATGAGCTAGGCTAATTTGAGCGCTGCTTGCGTCGCAGCTCAGCTGAACTTTCACACGTTAAATTTAAACGGGTCGAATTTAGAACATCAGGTTTTCCCAATAAATAAATATAAAAACTTAACAAGCTGAATTGTGCCATGCATAATAAAAATCGGCCCACCCATTAAATAAAAAAATAAAAACAGTTTTTACCATTTATTGACCCCTTTGGCCACTTTAAATGAATAATAGGGTCAGCGGGGTTACATCACCTCCAATGTCAGTCGTTTCCAAGCCCGAAATCAACCTATACCCGCACTCTTCTAACGCACGCAGCCGCCCACCCCACCAGCAGTTTCGAACTTATTTCGAAAATTCAAATGTGCGCGCCCCGACCAGCTGGCGAAGCCAACGTCAAAAACGACGCTGCAGAGCACAATCCATTTTAACTAGTCTGTTCAGGCACGCACTGAACGTTAACGGACCAAAAACCGAAACAAGTCGGCAGCCGACGAGACCACCTTACAAGGAGTCACCCTATTGGAAGATGCTCTTATTTTTACAAATAGCCGCCAAAGTCAGATCTGTTTTGACATTTGTGGACTAGACAGATGTAGAATACAAGTGAACAAGCCGTGGATCGATATACTCCCCAAGAACGTGGAATAATCGTGAATAATCGATTTTTCGACCAAAATCATAATCAGCGATGAGGCTCATGTCCACCTCAGATCGCCCGATTTAACCGTTCCAAACTTTTTTTTGTGGGGTTTTTTGAAATCCCGTGTTTACGTAACCAAGCCCGAGACCTTGGAAGCCCTCAAGGACAACATTCGACACGAGTGCGAGAATCTGCAGCCCGAAGTTCTTGCCGAAGTGATGAAAAATGCCATAAAATTGTAACGGCGCTTATATGGCCGATATCATCTTCTCGAAATGACCAATAAAATTCTAAAGGTTCAAATAAATATAATCAAAAAACAGAATATACGTTTTTTACCTAGAAAAAAAAATTTAATCCAAACAACATCGGATAACTTCTTTTGGCCCACCTTGTACATATGTATGTACTTATTCCATCATAGTCCGTCACAAGGTATACTTAACAAGGTAGCCGCACTTGCTCTCTCACCGCCTCTAATATAAATTTCAAAATGAGCGAGAGTAATGAATTTTTGCTCTCGCTTGAGTTAAAGCAAAGAAATTTGTACGTACATATATGCAATATATACATACATACATAAATACATGTTAAGTATACCTTGGTCCGTCATAGCCTTTTCAGCTTCTTCGGCTCTCTCTTTGTTGAGAAAAAATAACCATTGTTGATGGGAAGGAGTGGTAAAAAAAGTATATGAAACAGCTAAAACAAATAAGGGAGCTATAGTCGAGTTCCCCGACTCCGAAATACCCTGTTCTCTTGATTTCGTGTGTTTTCATTTACATACACACACACTCCAACATACACACAAACGCACGCACGTACGCGCGCTCGTGGTAACTGACTATGCAAGACCCCCCTATCTCCAACAAGCAAAATTGATTCGTATATAACTTCGGTGTTTTTTGTCCGATCTTATTGTACTTTTCAGAATAAATAGATATTGGGACTTACTTGATATATGCAAAGTCTCAGAGGTTTTTAACTGAAATGGGGGAAAGAAAGGGTATAAAAAATAGTGACTGACAACTGACAGTTTTTTAAGCAAGCTTAAATGGGGGAAGGGGTTGATTTTATTCCCAAATCTTTTTTTTTTATTTGTTGGGAACAGGGTATAAAAAACGCTTTCTAGCATTTTATATTTTATTTAATGCTATAATAAAAATATATTTAATATATCTTCTGTCTGATTCAGTTCCTCATCCTGGTCGTAGACATTGTTTGTGCCTAGAAGCTTAAGGTGACTGGGAACTTGCAACCCGTATCTGTAATTACACATATTATATTTCTTATATTACAAAAATACAGATACAGTAACGTCCATTACCTCTTACATATAGGGTATTCACTTTGGTCAGGCACTTGGGCAGTTGGGCAGATTTACAAAAACAAATTTGTACTAAACAAATTGTGCACAACTGCCCGACGCAGACCGCTGTCTAGAATAAGTCAGGCACTTCTGCCCAAACCGTGTTGTAAAAAACACCCAGATATTACAAAGTGTGTACATATTTGTTTTAGAATTTTTGTTATAATTTTGGGCTAGAAGTGTAATACAAATTCAAACAACTTGTTATTGCTGTCGTCCAAAAGTAAGAACAACATGTTGCTTTTAATAAAATAATCCAAATTGTATTAAATTTCAGTGGAAAATAAACCAATTGTCAAGAGCAAGTGTTTATACGAGAATAAATGGTTTGTTTTTTATTTTCAGAAACCAACAGCACAATTATTTTACAAAAAAAAGAGTGGGTGTCATGGAACACCCGGCTCTAGCGAAGCTCTTTAGGAGGGATGAAATTACAAAACTTGCTTTGTTTTGCCTTATCGAAAATCTTTGACGTATTATGTTTTTATTCATAGCATACAAATAATTACTAAAAAACTCCACAAAATAGGGTTCTTAAATATATAAATAAAAATATTTTTTGAAGCGGAGATAATTCAAAATAAAGTATTGTATTAGTGCCAAACTCCTCCCATTCTTCTAAATCATTACACTTCAATAAAAAAATATAAAGAAGTTTCGAATTCTTTTCAATTACATAATTAATGGAAAAAAATCTTAAACTTTGTGGGATTTGTTTACATTTGGAAACTCGTAATGTAAATTTCCCCTTTTTTAATGGGAACAGGGTATAAAAAATATAAAAGCCATTTGTATAGCTAGTTTTAACAATTTCTAGCTATTTTAGAGTGTTGATCCAGCGCAGTGTTGCCATACTCGCTTTTTTCCCGCCAAATCAGGCTTTTTAACGGCCAATTGCTAGAAAAATTGGGAAACAGCGGGCAGCGGGAATTCTAGCTTTTTTCTTTTAAAATTAAACATTTTTTCCGCTTTTTTGAGTATTAACACTTAGCAACTAGTAATATCTTGTCTTCGTTTTATCGTTACTTGCCAATGCCATCTTTACTTTGATAGCAATGGTATTGAGAATATATCGATATGTCGATCGATTGTTTTCTGTTGTAAGCAATCTCGAAGTACACGGATACACTGATGTTTCTCCCATCTCTACAACTCGCGCTATAAGTTTGATAAAATCACAATGCCAAAAGACTATAAGCAAAAATGTCGGGATGCCTGGCTAAAAAGTCACGAATTCAAGGCTTGGGCTCGCAGAGACGATACTGACGAGAGAGAGTTTTGTGCAGCTATTGCAAGTGCACAATCACCGCCAAACTGTCCCTGTCCGATTTGCGCGACCACAGCAGCACATAAGACTGCGCCGGACCAAGTGCACTAAAATCATTAAAAATGTTCTAGGGGTTTCAAAGTTCAGTCTCAAATAGATGAGTTGCGAGCGGACACTAGGGGTAAATTTCAAGGTATGTATTTATTTCATAATAATTTTTATACCTGTTCCAAAAGGGAAGGGGGATATAAAAAAAGGAAATACATAAAGTATATATATTCTTGATCAGCATCAACAGCCGAGCGATTTAGCATGTCCGTCTGTCCGTCGTTCCGTCTGTCCGTTCAAGATTAGACTAAAAAAGCTAGTGCCACGGAGTTTGCACTAGTGTAATCAAATTTCTAGGTATGTATTTATTTCATAATAATTGTGTGTGTGTTATGTAAAGAAAAAAAACGAACAAAAGGGTGTTGTTTATTTTGTTTTGTATATATTATAATTGAAATGTATTGTAAATGTATGTGTACCTAGGTGTTGCCATTAATTATTTCTCCAATCAACGCGGAAAGTTTGTTACCACATTTTTAAACCTAATTTCGATTTAAATCGATATAAACCTAAAATTTAATAAGGAAGCTATACTTTTTTAATATAGTCAAAGTTTTGGGAAAAATTGTGGATTGTTTTATTGGTTAGACTGCAAACTCGGCTGGTCAATAAAATAGGTGTATGAAGCAAAACATTAACCTGTAGTTTATAAATACAATTATTTGGTTGCAAATGGGGACTTAATAACCATTAAAATTGTATAGATGGTCATTCTACGACTCCGGGAAGAAGGAAAAACGCATAAATCCATTGCCAATGTTAATGAAACGTTCTCTAAACTTCGTAACCAATGCCTTAAAACCGGAAAAAATAGGTGAAACTCGGGGAGCACCTAGAAAATCATCATCTAAGACCGACGATCGCATGGTTCAGTTGGTTAAACGCGACCCGTTCAAGTCTTCCAGGACGACTGCCAATGAAATTGGGAATATTGTGTCATTACGGACCGTTCGGCGACGACTGGCAATAGCAAACCTAACAGCTAGGATTGCTCGCAGGGAAACAATTTTGCATTAGATCGTAGAACCTGGTGCGGACATGGAGGTGGTATGGGACTATCCTCACCAAACTTTGCACGAAGTCTTCTGGTACATATACGCTGCACATTTGTCGGAACCGGCCGGATCGGATGACTATAGCATATAGCTGCCATAAGAACGATCGGTCGAAAAACTAGTCTTAGTGAGAAAAACTTTTTGTTTTTAATGAAAACGCCTCCAAAGTACGTATTTCTTAGTTTACTATCCTTTCCCATGATTTCACTAAGTTTGGTCGAAATCGGATGACTATAGCATATAGCTGCCATAGGAACGATCGGTCGAAAAACTAGTTCGAGTGAGAAAAACTTTTTGTTTTTAATGAAAACGTCCTTTCTATTGGCAAATGCCTTTTTTATATACTTCAACTATAGCATATAGCTGCAGTATGAATGATCGGTCGAAAAAGAAGTTATAATGAGAAAAACTTTTTTGTTTTAAATGGTATCGCCACCAAATTTCGTAATTAACAGTGTATTATGCTTTTCTATAATTTCCAAGTTTGGTCGGACATCTATATAGTATAGATCCCAAAGAAAAGTAAGGTCCAAAAAGTTAAAAAAAACTTTTAAGTTTTCAATGGAAGCTGCAAGGGTATAGAAAACTTCGGCCGAGCCGAAGTTAACTTTCCTCTATATTTTACTATTTTTTTTGTACACTGGAATGCAACACATACAGACACCTCTTAGAGAAGAAATAAGTCAGTATTGAACTCCAGGTCAGGCGGTACAGACGTGTCATAAATTGTATGTAAAAATGTTCACGGATTTTTGATTTCTGTTTAAATGTATTATAATTGCAAAATTGTTTTTGTAGTGCCCCTGAAGACGGATGCCGATGCGCGTCCGAAATATATTGGATGAAAGCTAAAATTTAATTTGAGCTTTAATCACGACCTCGAGCCGGCTATCAACAATGTTCTAACAATTAGAAAGGTCGCCAAATAACAAACGCTTATAGTTTCAATTATATTTTTTTTACAACTTCTAAAAACTTAGCAGGTAAAATGTCAAAAGTTGTGACAGATGATTGTGAACAAGGGGGCCTGCTCACAATACTAGTCTGGCACTTCTGCCCAAGTGCCTGACCAAAGTGAATACCCTAATACATAGTATATTAGGCTGAGGTCATGTATTATATTAATAGACAATGTGAGTTCTTGTATGGCAGCTACAAGAAGTGACCATCGGATTTTCGCGGTTCCGGCATATGTGCAGCTAAACGATGACCCTGTGCAAAATTTCAGCTCGATAGCTTCAAAACTGAGGGACTAGCTTGCGTAGAAACTGACTGACGGACGGACGGACAGACGGACGGACAAAGCACAATCGAGTCAGCTCGTCTTGCTGATCAAGAATATATATACTTTATGTAGTCGGAGATGATTCCTTCTATGCGTTCCAAGCTTCTGGGCAAAACTATAATACATTTTTCAAACGTATTAAAATAGTCTGCGCTTTAGGGAGCAAGGTCACAGCGAACTTCAGTTCCAGTTAAGCAAGACTAAGAAAGAAAGAGAAAAGTTATTTAGGAAACAAGGTTGACGGGCATGTCCAGAGCGAGCCTTAGTTTCAGTCAAGCAAGATGTACAAGGTACATTGGTTGAAACCTAACGATTGATAACAACATAATTTTATTGTCATCTATTTCAACTTATAAAAACAAAACAATATTAACGCGTATATGTTTGTTGTTACAGTTGTTTCCACGATGGCAGAATTGAAGCCTTTCTTATGTCAAACGATTGACAAAGCACGATTGGTAGGCATGGCTCCGCTCATTTGAAATATATGTTGAAGCCGAGGAAATAAAGTCGGTGTACAAGAAGCGGAATAAGCTTCTTCACTTGGGTGGACCACAACTACAGGCGGTAGCATATAGCATTCCAAATGCACTGGTTCCTTACGAAGAAAAAGAAGATAATGACGTGTATACTCCACTGGTTCAGAAGCTAAAGGAATATTTTTCCCCTCATCGGAAGGGAAAACTTTTATTAAATTCCTAATGCGGTTGCGGCGACAAATAACCAAAAGTGATTTTGGATCCACAAAAAGAGAGATCGAAGAAATTTGCCTGAAGGATAAAATTATCGACTCATGGGCTACCTTAGAACTCAAAAAGAAGTAGCTGGGAAATGAGTATAAGCTTGAAGAGGTTATAAAAGCATGCAATATTGATGAACAAGTGAGTAAACAAACATTGGTCATGGGGCCGAAGATAGATGACAACAATATTAACAAAATAACAACACGGAAAAATCACGGAAATAACCATCGCAACGGAACTCCTCAGCGCGAGTGTATGAGGTGTGGTCAAAAAGATCACCGAAAGTTTAGTTTAGAATGTCCAGCGCGGAATGCGAAATGTAATAGGTGCTCGAAAATGGGTCATTTCTATCGACAGTGTCGCTCTAAATTGGGGGAGCCTGATATAGAAAGGCAACGCCAGATACCCTTGTGAATAAGAGCAATTACCACGGCATTTCCTATCCAGTCGGGGAAATCAGGAGATGCTAACTGTTTCCGTATAAGCCGGAGCTCGGAGAACGATGAAGAAATTTTATGCAGAATTGGAGGCCAGGAGATACGCATGGCTATCGACTCAAGCTTAAAATATAACTTGATAAGCCAAATAGATTGGCGGATTGGAGCGAGAAAAAAGCATTCACTTTCAATATGCGAGCACAGTTAGCTAATCAATTTCGGTCGTATGCGTCTAATCAACTACTTAAAGAACTTCAAGTTTTCGAGGCTCCGATTTCTGTAAAAAGCAATTCAGAACATATTGAAACATTTTATGTAATTGAGAATAATGATCAATCGCTGTTAGGCCGTGACAGCGCCATAAAGCTCAAGGTTTTGAAAATCGGATTTGACGTTTCCTAAATTTCGAAATATAAGCCTGAAACTATCCACAAATAAATCGGTATTACCAGTTCAACAACCCTTAAGGGGGTATTGCTGCTTGGAAAGCTGTTTTTGGACCTTTTTTAAAAAAAATCTTATTTGCAAACGGAAATAGTTATTTAAATTCTGTGTTTTTATTTTATTCTATTAAGAACATATTGAATTAAATAAAAAAAAATTTTTCCTTTGTACGAGGGCTGTTCAAAAAGTTGTCGGATTTTAAAGTTGGACGTCGAAAAAAAAGGTATGCTGCTGGCAGCACGGATAACTCCACTTCGGATCATCTGAAATGGAAAAGTAAACGGCGTTAGATTCAGCTCAGATGGAATTCGGGCCCCTACATCAAACATAATTTAGCGATTTTTTTTACGAAATGGCGACCATTGAAAAATTAAAAATCGATTTTGGTCAATTTTTTTGGTAGTTTAGTGTAAAAAAAAAAAAAAAAAAAAGTTTTTAAAACTATGATTAAGATAGGGGCCATAATGGTGACAATTCTGCGTTGATTGCACTTTGTTTCATCAAAATCGGTGCAGAACTACGGGCGTAATCAGTGCCGCCAGCTCGAAAAACGTGGTTTCGATATAAACTCGTTTAAAGTTTGCAGTTGCTAGGCGAATCGGGTCACTTTGGGTCATTAAAATGGCTATATCTTCTAAAGTATTTCGAATTTCAAAAATCCTTTTAGGCCGATATTTTCAAATATCCAAGCTACAAAAAAAATGAATAAAAAAAATAGGGGTAAGTTAACTTCGGCTCGGCCGAAGTTTTGTATACCCTTGCAGCTTTCATAGATAACAAAAAAGTTTTTCTAAGACTACTTTTTGGACATTACTTTTCTATGGCATCTATACTATAAAGATGTCTGATTTCTATTAAACTTGATGAAATCATGGAAAAGCATAATACACTGTTAATTACGAAATTTGGAGGCGATGTCATTTAAGACAAAAAGTTTTTCTCACTTCAACTTCTTTTTCGACCGATCATTCATACTGCAGCTATATGCTATAGTCATCCGATTTTGATTAAACTTTGTAGAAATGTGTCCAAAGTAAATAAAATAAGTGTATGCCAATGATAAGGACGTTTTCATTAAAAACAAAAAAGTTTTTCTCACTAGAACTAGTTTTTCGACCGATCGTTCCTATGGGAGCTATATGCTATAGTCATCCGCTTTCAACCAATCTTTGTAGAATTGTGTAAAAGTATATAGATTAAGTGTATGCCAATGATAAGGACGTTTTCATTAAAAACAAAAAAGTTTTTCTCACTAGAACTAGTTTTTCGACCGATCGTTCCTATGGCAGCTATATGCTATAGTCATGCGATTTCGACCAAACTTAGTGAAATCATGGGAAGGGATAGTAAACTAAGAAATACGGACTTTGGAGGCGTTTCCATTAAAAACAAAAAAGTTTTTCTCTTTAAGACTAGTTTTTCAACCGATCGTTCCTATGGCAGCTATATGCTATAGTCATCCGATCCGGCCGGTTCCGACAAATGTGCAGCGTATTTGTACCAAAAGACTTTGTGCAAAGTTTGGTGAGGATAGCTTCAAAACTGACGGAGGAGATAGCATAGAAACAGACGGACAGACGGACAAGGCTAAATCAACTCAGCTCGTAGTGCTGATCAAGAATATATATACTTTATGTGGTCGGAGATGCTTCCTTCTATGCGTTACAAACATCCGGACAATTTTATAATACCCTCTGCAAGGGTATAAAAACCGAAAAAATTTTGGCAAGCAGCAATACCCCCTTACGGCGGGTGATGAGATATTACAGCAGGGTATTATTAAACCAGTAGTCGGGACAAGTTCCTGAATATCTCCCGTTGTCATTGCGTTTAAAGATATAAGACTTTGTATCGACATATCGCCGTGCAAACAATGCAATTCTGCGGGAACATTACCCATTACACTCATTCGATACGTTTATGACAAAACTTCAGGACACAATATATTTCTCACGACTTGACCTTAAAAATGTGTACCATCAAATGGAGCTTGACGAAAGCAGAAGGGAAATCACAACATTTATAACAAATCGTGGACTATTCCGATATAAGCGCCTAATGTTCGGAGTAAGTTCCGGAGATTTTTCTAAGGTTAATGTAGGAAATGTTAGCGCCATGCCCGAATGCTAGCAGTGTGGATGAGCATGATAAAACTCTCGGAATAGTAAAAAAAAATTTTTTAAATTAAAAATAAAAATAATAACGTGCTAAGGCCCGATTTCTCAATGTGCGGTTAGTCAACTTGACAGGCAGTTTAACCGAATTTGCGTATCTCATGCTGTGTGTGGCGCAACCGGAGGAACAGACTTAACAGCTGCTCGAGCACTGGTTAAAGTTAACCGCGAGTTCAGTGCCGATGGAGTTATCGATATATTTTATCGTTATACAAACAGCTGGCTCCATCATTTGATTAGTTTATTTAATTATTTGCTTCCACTAAATGTTCATGAATAAACGAATTTTTCAACTCTACGCAATGGAAATGGAATTTGAAGAGGCAGAGCAACGCATAAACAATGCAAGAGAGTACAGATCTGGATGATGCCACATTTGTTCAATGATTTAGTTTGACAAAATCTACATGTAAAATAATTTATGCTAGAATCAGAGTTTAAATTAAAGCCTTGACTTCAGTTTCGATTCAATTTGTTGTGAGTAGAAGGAGTTGAGTTGGCAGGACTTGGTGGCGCTGCGTTCTTATGCATGTGGCAACTGCAGCTGACTTCTGTGTAGTCAGCGTTTAAGCCGTCCAGGTAAACAAGTGTCACCAGCTATTGCTTTTCAATTTTAATAAATTTTTTGCAAAAATATTACCAGCAGCATTCAATAACATTAAACAATCACTAACAAAAACACCTACTTTGTTGATCGTGTCTGGTCACCCTAATGTAGCGGTAGAAATTTATCGATATCAGAAGAAACATGCTGTTGAGAAAACCAAATGACTTGACAACTGGAGGAACTAATTTAACCGGCGGTTGGCCAACCGGAACCTTTGAGAAATCGGGCGCCGAAACTAAAATTTATTGGTCGTATACTTTTCGGTTCAGCGGCAGAAGCATCATCCAAATCCACATCTAATTTGAATTCCTAACGTAACCTTCATATTGTTGTATTGCTTAAATCTACACCCTGTAAATAAGCATAAGATTCTTAACTGTAAGCAAAGCACACGCCGGCAGCGCAGTTCCGTCTCTCGCTGTTTGCTTTGCCTGTGCGCCGGCGCGTGCATATTTAGTCTTTACTAATCTTCCTAAGCAAACGGTTGCGCTCAATCAATTTATTGTTGTTGATATCGGTTTGGTCGGGCAACGGAACAAGCATTCGGCATCAGTTCACAGCTACCAACACCTAAATACCCATACAATCATTAAATAAACATTGCGGGTATTCACTAGCTCTCGTAAAATGGTAAAGCGAAAATTGACCACACTCGAGCTAATGAGCGCCCAATTGTGGTTCACTGTCGTAATTTTTGTAAAAAATCAGCTGTTTGACACAGCTGTTTTGACAAGCTAATATGTAAGTATCAAAACAATATAAAAACAAATTAAAAAGTAAGGAGCTGCATGAGCCGACTACAAAGTGAGCTGTCTGTTTCGTGTGTTTTTTTACAACAAACAAATTTAACATAGCGGAAAATTGAACGACTCAACGACTGTGCCTATAAAAAAAGAATGCATTGATGGTAGATTTAGAAATCAAGCTAAATACGAGGATGAAGAAAAAATGACTACATACAAAAATTTTTGGTATGGACCAGATGCAGTCGATGAAGTGATAGATGAGCTAATGGAGGATCTCACTGCAATTGCATGCTGTCGGCGAGGAACCAAGTTTTCCGTGCACAATTCAATCATCTGGCGAGTCAATGTTCTGCCAGCATTTAATGATGGTCGCTTTCTCCAAATGCTTCGAGTGACTAAGTGTCAGTTCGATTCCATCGTCGATCTGATCCGTGCGGACCCATGCTTTGTGTCATCTGAATTTCGGCCCCAAATGGATGTTGAGTTGCAGGTAGCGATTGCACTCGATTGGGGTCGTCTGGAGAAGCTGCATCGATAAGGAAAGTTGAAACTTTGTTTGGAGTAGGTGATGGAAGCTCTCTAGGTCTTGTTACAGACCGAGTGTTCGGAGCGATTTTGCGGAAAATGCCTCAATTTATTTACTGGCCAGATGCAGGTGAACAAAAGCGACTTGTCTCAAAAACCCTCCATGAGATGCCATTATGCATTGGGTACATTGATGGTAGCGAAATAATGCTTGATGAACAGCCTGCAACGAACCATGAGGTGTACTTTTCGCGGAAACATGAGTACTCTATCAAGGTACGAGGGCCGTCCCAGAAATAGCCGACCTAACTACTAAAACACAAAAATTTATAATTTTTTTTTTTTATTTTTCAACATAGGATCCTTTTAGGTCGATACACTTTTCCCAGCGATGTTCAATAGCTTCGATACCTTTTTATAATAAGAACTGTTAAGCTCTTCAAAACAGGCATTAACCTCGGACTCCACCTCTTCATTGTTGCCAAATCTTTTCCTCCGAGCCATTTTTTTCAAGTTTGGAAATAAGATATACAGCCATGCTCCCATTTTCGCTTTCTCAAAAGCTTTTGCGATTTGATCGGCAAATCGTAAAAGTTGGTGCTCCGACATCCGTAAATCGCAAAGCTTTGACGTTTTTAAACCGGCGACATCAGAGTCAGTGGAATGAAAAGTAAATGCTAATTGTAGGTTGATGCACAAACAGACACCCCACGGAACTATTTTTAATCAGTGCTCTAACATTTTAAGATTATTCTTACGGACTTCCCTACTCAATTCGCATTTAGAGTATATTTTAAACAATTTTTTAATAGAGACACTCGAAATTGAACAAGGGGGAAAACTGCTCGCAAAAACAACAATTTGCGAATTGGCCATGTGTATATCGATATATGACTATCGATAGCCGAATGCATTTCTAGAGGTGCCCAAGTATATTGCGGAATGTGGAAACATACGAAACAGCTTTTACTTTTCACATAAAACTTTAATAATTTTGCGTTTTGTGTTAATTGTGGTTTTAAATAATTAAAGTAAATACCAAAATTAAGTACAAGCCAATTTTTTAACATTAAGAATATGAGCGGCATGGCTGCAAAATATTGACTACGAGCGTTGGCAATTCTATCAGCTGTTTCAAACATGTAAGTATCTCGTTAGAATTTCAATTTGCCTGTCTCATTTTATACTTTTTAATATTATCATACTAATAATTGTAGGGGCAAGCATAAAAATGCGAATCAGGATGAAATCATGATTAAGATCATGATAGATAACCTTGACTTGGCCAGAGGGTTTGCCAAGGGCTATCGGATTGCCATTGATGCCAAATGAACAAAGTTGGCAGTTGACTTAAATGCAGCAGGACCTCCAAATAAAGACACGGCAGGTTGGAAAAAGGTATGATCCAATAAACATATTTTCACGATGCTACTGACACTTAACTGTTCGTATAAAAGGTATGGTCTGACTGGAAAATTATTGTGCGTAAAAAATTGTCTCGCAACAAGCAGGAGGTGAAAAGTACAGGTGGTGGCCCTTACTCTCAAGTTGTGATTCAACCAATAGAGGAGGAGATTGCAAGGTTGTGTGGACTCTGTACAATGGTGGAAGGTACAGGTGCTTCGGTCTTTGGTGCACCAACTTCCAATGATTCTCTACACGTCAAGGAGAAAACACTTGACACCAAAAAAAATTTGGTCGTTGCTGATAAGAGGCAATTGGTAAGTAAGATAGTTCGATTACACTAGAACTGAAATAAAAATGATATTCTTTTTTATACTAGATTGCGTGCTATTTTACCAATATCAATGTAGCCGATTTCCGGGGATTCATCAGGGATTCAATCATCATCAAATAATGGAGCCTTAAGCCTACGGCAAATGTTGTGTAAAGCGCAGCAAACGTTTATAATTCTGCCAGCAAACACGGGTTCATAGTTTAAAGATTTTTGTAAGCACCGAAATCGACTTTTTAAAACGCCAATAGTGCGTTCAACTATATTTCGTGCTGCGCAATGTTTTTTGTTGAATGTGTGCTGCATGGAACCACTTTCAGCATTTCTATATGGTGTTAAAACGAAATGTTCTAAAGCGTATCCTGAATCGGCCAAAACAAAGCTGTCATTTGCTGTTCGATATATACTGCCTTGCCAGGACTACGGCTTCTCCGTGGATGAAATTTAAAAAAAAATCCTCGTTAAACTAGATAATATTGTCTTACAATGACCTACAATAAAAAAAATCAAAAATTTGACAATATGGCGAGCGTTTAAAAACAAAAGTCGAATTTTAAAAACCACACATTCATTGGTCGTTTTTCCTGAAAATTTGATTTTGAGTTGCATCTAATCAAAAACCGATAGGTCATTGGTATTTGGTGAAAAAGTATATATTTTGAATTTTTGTCATTGTAAAAAAATTTCTCTGCATAGTGATCGTTTCAATTAAATGTTTTCGAGTAACTTCCAAAGGTACTCCAGCCCATTGTAAATATGGTGGTCCTTTGCAACACCCGTTTAAGGTAAAATTGTCACTCTAGCTGCAGCGCGGCTGCCCTTTGTGTTGCCTAACTCAATACTTGATGGTTTGAGATACCGTATTTTGGACAAAATTGTTAAAAATGTTATGTTTAAGGTCCAATCACCGAAATGATTTCCAGAACAAAGAAAAATCGAGCTTTTTAAAACAAGTACACATTTTAATGCACACATGACTCACCGCTCATCTGACAAATGTAATACCGACATATTTTTCCGTCGGCGTCGTTTTACCCTCAAAGCAAGCAATTGCAAATAAAAAAGGCATTTTAATTTCGCTTAAAATTTTTTGCAAACAAACTAAACAAATCTGTAGTGATGAGCGCCATCAGCTGTTTTTGTTATGTGAAAAGGCACAAAACAAGTTGGGAATGAAACATTATCGATAACAAAAACTGGCGAATTTCGGAGCACTCTAAATTGAAATCGTACGAATTTGCTTAAATCGCAAATCGCCAAAATAAGTGAAAGCCGGAGCATGGCTGATAATCAGAGGGAGCTAAGTCTGGCGAATAAGGGGCGTGAGGTAGCAATTAAAATTTTAATTCATTAATTTTAGCCATTGCAACGGCAGAGGTGTGAACCGGCGCATTGTCATGATGGAACAGCAAACGCGGCACCCATCTTGCGCATAACTTTTTCATGTCAAATTTTTCGGTCAATATGCGATGAACAGCACTTTTTGAAATGCCTACACATTCAGCTAACTCACGAACTTTCAATCGCCGGACACTCAATATAAATTTTTTAATTTTGGCCACCATTTCTGAAGTGGTCACCTCATTTGGACGCCCATTACGATGTTCATCTTCGCAGCTTAAACGACCTCGTTTAAACTCAGCCACCCAATATTTATGAGAACGGAGGGACAGTAGTGTGGACTAAGACCTTTATTGAAAGTATTGTATCGAGGGACTAATACCGAAAAAGATTTGGCCGGTACAGAAGAATGTCGGTAGGTTCATTTCGGTTTTTATTTATTTCGGTTTGTGATGTTCCCTTGGAAATGTGGAGGGGGATTGGTGCAAAAGTATGTAACAGGTAGAAGGAAGCATTTGCGACCCTATAAAGTATATATATTCTTGATCAGCATCAACAGCCGAGTCCGATTTAGCCCTTTCCGTCTGTCCGTCCGTCTGTCCGTATGAACGCGTGTTTCTCAGAGACTATAAGAGCTAGAGCCACAAATTTTTTGCATGTAGGTAGGTGTATACCCGATTCAATACGAGTTTGTTTCAGATTTGGAAAATTCCTCCCCCTCCCCCTTTAAGCGCAAAAAACTGTCAGAGCCACAATTTTTTAGGATAGACCTTCCAAACTTTATATATATCCGTAAGGCCCAATATCTATCTATTCTGAAAGATCAATAAGATCGGACGAAAAACACCGAAGTTATATACGAATCAATTTCGCTTGTGGGAGAGAGGGGGGCCTTGCATTGTCAGTAACAGCGTTTGCGCGTGCGTGTGTTAGAGTGTGTGTGAGTGTGTTTATATGTGTAGGAAACACAAGAAGCAAAGGCACAGGGTATTTTGTTCGGGACACTCGACTACAGCTCCCCTTCCTGTTTTATTTGGTATACCGGTACGTACCGGTATAATTTAAAAATTTTTAAAAATTGTTAAGAGTAAATTTTGAGATATGTCCAAAATCATTTTTATTCCTTTGCAATATAAATAAACAATATTAAACATAAAAGATTCATCGTTTGACATTTAAAATAAACTTTAAGCGGTCTCTCACATTTCGTATTATTTTACAAGTACAAACATGTAAGAACCAGTAAATATGCATTATTTGAAATACTGTTTTTCGAATTTAATTTTGTCTTTTATACATTATCACAATAACAGAAGTGCATTCAATGTGTTGGGAAGCGTCCCCTAGCCGCGCAACAAGACAGAAAGCACAACTTTAGAAATCCCATACAATTCTGGGAGCTTGTGTGATTGATCAGCAACCGACTAAATTTAGCTCCGTTATCGGGTTAAAAATATGCCCTAGAAAAGTATTGTTCTCAAAATATTATTTCCCACACGCTTTTCTATTTTCTAAACGAGCAATTGACGTTGAAGCTTCTTATGATTTCTCTTCGCGTGAACAAAATAAAAAACCGAAACCGTACCGGTACCACCGTTTCGGTAACGGTAAACGGTATTCGGTTCTCACACCGATTTGTATCGGTTCCGGTACGTGAGTTGTAACATTTATTTCTGTTAACGGTTCCGGTATTAACCTTGATTGTACGCAGAATGATGACCAATTTTGTCCAAGCGTTGCAAATCAATAACAAGCGTTCTCTATTAAATCGACACCACAAAAAACCGTACAAGCGCAAAGGCTCCAAACTTCAAACTTAAGATTTATTATTCAGTACTTCCCCTTTTAAGCTATTTTTTGTGGACATTTTCCAACACTACTGTGATAGGTCGGCCATTTCTGGACGGCCCTTGTACCAACGAGCATATATACGAAAGATGCGTAAGTTTTTTCAAACCTGCAAACATTTGGAAGAATTTAAATCTTCTCCGATTGAAGGTGCTGAGCTCGTATTTATGGAACAGGTCCCCCTTCTTTCACCGGTGTTTTAACATAACGAACTTCATAGCCAGTACATCCATTAACTTAATATCCGCAAATATTTAATCACTAGACCAGCCGTTGAACCGACATTACTTGAGTTAAGGAAATTTCGTTTAACCATCAGTTTTGTGATCATTTTTTAAACAGCTCCATCAGATGCGGAAGTTATTCAAACCTGCAGACATCTGGAAGATTTTAATCTTCTCCGATTGAAGGTGCTGATGTACAAGTCCCCTTCAGGTTTTGACAAAGAATGTTAAACATCGGTTAGCTATAATATCCTGAGGGCAGGTGACCCAAATATCCAATTTGTAGACCAGCCGAATTAAATGGGAAATTTCGTTTGAAATTCTGTTTGTCCCTTTGTAATTTTTTTAAAAACTCCATAGGATGCTGCAAGTTATTAAACCTGCAAATATCTGGAAGATTTTAATTTTCTCCGATTGAAGGTGCTAACTTTAGAATCTGTGAGAGAAACAGAGTACCCAATATTTAATAACTAGACTTCCAAAACCAGACATCCCCTGGCAAGGTCTAGTTATTAAATATTTGTGGCAACCTGTTCAGATATTAAAGCAAACCAATGTCACTGGCTATGAAGCTCATTTTGTCAAAACACTGTAAAGTAGAGGACCTCTTATTACATCTGCACCTTCAATCGGAGAAGATTAAAATCTTCCAGATGTTTGCAGGTTTGAATAACTTGCGCATCTGATGGAGCTGTTTAAAAAAATGATCTAAAACTGATGTTAAACGAAATTTCCTTAACTAAAGTAGATAGTCGTAATTCGGCGGTCAGGTATTAAATATTGCGGATATTAAAGTTAACCTGATGTCACTCTATGAAGTTCGTTATGTTAAAACACCGGTGAAAGAGGGGACCTGTTCCATAAATACGTCAGCACCTTCAATCGGAGAGATTTAAATCTTCCAAATGTTTGCAGGTTTGAAAAACTTACGCATCTTTCGTATATATGGTGGTACGCCAAGGGCCGTCCCAGAAATGTTCGACCTAATATCAGAGTCGTGTTCGTGTCACAAAAATATTCAAAAGGAAGTACCGACTATTAAAATCTTAAGTTTGAAGTTTGGTGCCTTTGGCTTGCTCATTTTTTTTTTTGTCGATCTGTAGAGAACGCTGAGCATGATTTGCTAACGCGGACAAAATTGGTCATCATTATGTGATACAATCAGGGATTAATACCGGAACCGTTAAGCGAAATAAACCGTATCAAATAACGTACCGGAACCGATAAAATTTTTTTTAGAACCGAATACCGTTACCGAAACGGTGGTACCGGTACGGTTTCGGTTTTTGAGTTATTAACGCGAAGAAATCGTAAGAGCATCTTCACAATTTCTTCAACTCGCTCGTTTAGAATAGCCAGCGGCGGGAAATACATTTTGAGAACAATACTTTTCTATGTGGCATATTTTTAACCCAATGTATAGCGCGTGCTAAATTTAGTCGGTTGGTGATCAATCACACAAAGCTCCCAGAATTGTATGGTTTCTAAATTGGCTTTTCTCTTCCTGCTACGCAGACAGGGTGGAACGTCTATTCTCGAGCGTGAAATTCATACTGCATCCAAGCTTATGGCCCAACCACATTGAATGCAATTATGTTATTGCGATAACATAAAAGTCAGAAATCAAATTCGAAAAACAGTATTTCAACCTAATGTATATTTTACCAGTTTTTACATTTAACTTACACTTCGTAAAATAATACGAAATGGAGAGAGCGATTAAAATTTATTTTAAATTTCAATGACTGAATCTTTAATGTGTAATATTGTTTATTTATATTACAAAGGAATAAAATGATTTGGAGATATCTCATAATTTACTCTTAACAATTTCTTAAAATTTTTTTAATTTACTCCAGTACGTACCGGTATACCAAATAAAAAACTGTGTACCGTATCGAAACCGAAATAAATTAAAAACTAAATGAACCTTTTACCGAATCATTCATTTCATGTACCGGAACCAGAAAATCTTTTCGGTATTAGTCCCTCGTTACAATACTTTCTATAAAAGGTGCGTCTTAGTCCAACCAATATTAAAAAGCAGCTGGATTCACCACCTTACGTAATTCTGCTCCCTCGTTTACAACATAAAATATTGGGTGGCTGAGTTTAAACGAGGTTGTTTGAGCTGCGAAGATAGAACATCGTAGTGGGCGTCCAAATGAGGTGACCACTTCAGAAATCGTGGCCAAATTAAAAAATGTGGCTTGAGTGAACGGCAATTGAAAGTTCCGCAGTTAGCTGAA